>LXHY01000174.1:0-222900 GCA_002093855.1 Fusarium praegraminearum | reverse complement strand
GGGGGGGGGGGGGGGGGGGGGGGGGGGGGGGGGGGGGGGGGGGGGGGGGGGGGGGGGGGGGGGGGGGGGGGGGGGGGGGGGGGGGGGGGGGGGGGGGGGGGGGGGGGGGGGGGGGGGGGGGGGGGGGGGGGGGGGGGGGGGGGGGGGGGGGGGGGGGGGGGGGGGGGGGGGGGGGGGGGGGGGGGGGGGGGGGGGGGGGGGGGGGGGGGGGGGGGGGGGGGGGGGGGGGGGGGGGGGGGGGGGGGGGGGGGGGGGGGGGGGGGGGGGGGGGGGGGGGGTGGGGTGCGAGGCAAGGGCGGCGGCGCGGGGCAACCAGTTTGACGAGCCCTAACAGATTCGAAGTTTTTTTGCCAGGCAGGTGGGGCCAGCCCGGCCAATGACTGAGCTTCAAACCATAATGACGGCGAGTGAGCAAGAGGCTGCTCAAGTCGAGGAATGGTACGAGGAGGGGCAGAAGAAGCTCAACAGAGGACACGATATCAGGAAGTATTCATTGAGGATGCCTCTGTAGAGGGAGTCTTTGGAGCAGATATTTACTGTAGCTCTCACTGAAGTTCATTATACTGTTTGCCGAGAGCTGGCATGGTGCTGTTCGTGATTCTCATGGTTGATATCAGCACCTGGAGCTGCACTGACGCTGCACAAACAAAGGCGATGGGCTTGTTTCAATAGACCTCGGCGGACACGCAAACAGACTACGGGGAGCAGTACAGCTGTTCTTTAGCCTACTACGGTGCTCAAATTATTCAATAATGCCTCTAGGATCCTCGTCACAGGTGCAATAATCTCTATCTTGACCTCGTTACAATATCCATCTGCCACCAGAGACCATCGTGGTCCAAGGGAAAAAAAATGGCACCTCTGGGTGGCGGTACCTCCCATCTGTTAGCAGGTACGTGCGGGGCAATTCTTTTTTTGCGAATCTTTGTTGTGCGCAGGCATCGCCGCCCAAAGTTCAGAAAAAATTCTCACTTTCGGCCTGAAGAAAATTCAATCATGGATGCTTGCACCTCAAGCGGTCGAGGCTCGGTGGGTTACCTTACGTGTGGTGGATGCGCGCGTCCGTCCTAGATTGTCTGGGGCCTTTTTAGGCCTGCTACACCACGCCGTGGGACTCTTCTGCCCAACCCGGCCAGCATCTGAGGATGATGTTTTTTTCTTGCCCCTCATTCTACGTCTGACAGCCCAACGCAGCTCCGGCGTGAGTCACTACATTGTTCTGCTGCTGTTATCTTAATTCTATATTTCCCCGGCGAATGTGTCATGTGCTTAGAAGGGCCACAATGACAGAGTGTTTGTTGTCCATGCTATTCTCTTCTGCCACCATCGATGATCGAAGGAGGGGGAGCTTCAAACTGCCCCTCCACTCTGGCGCAGTCAGTTTCTGGCTCAGATTCCCTGCACGAATCAACGTCATGCTCCACTGGTACTCTTAGCGCCTGTGGGTTGCCACCACCGCTGCACGACCAGTGCACGGAAGATCTGGGCTTGGCCAGGATGTTTTTGTCGCTGTGAGGTGGTCAAATAGGAAGTTGATTGTCGCGTATCAAAAAAATTCTTTTTGCCTACCTACCAAGCTGGAGGGGTAAATTGGAAGCACCCATCAATAGATCTGTCATGACATCAGGAACAAACTCGTAGTCTGCTACTGTAGAATATCTACTGCAAATCATCGCTCTAATATCATATAGATAGACTGTTGGTATGTACTGATCGTAATCTCCGTTCATTGTTGCATTCCTTCGTCTTGGTCGTGTCTCATGCAACAGCTGTTTGCTCGTCTTCTGCCCCTCCCCCTCCTCGTCTACAAACCCCTCCATGAGAGTTCGGTCCAGGTCCAGCCAGGCAAAACAAAGCCCATGCTAACCAGAGACAGAGCGCGCGCCAGACCAGAAAAAAACCCAGCAGAAGGAGGGGCAAAAAAACTCATGTCCAGCCACTGTGGATCCTACACGAAGCGTAGCTGCAGCTCACCTTCGTTTGAACTTTCAGTGGAGGCTCTGATAAGTGAGGGTTTTGCGATTTCATGCAGCTTCAAGTGCCACCTCAGTGCTTTCTTTGTTTGATGTGCCTGGGTGGATTCAACAGACTGGCCACCCTGCCACCTCGACGTCTTGATTCAGTAGGAATTGCCATATTGTAAATAGAAAGTGAAAATCGGTGCATTTATCTATCCGTTGGACTAAGTTGAAACATGTCATATAATTGCTGCCATAGAGTTTCTCCGGAATAGTAATGGTAGGTTGAGGAGCTCTTGCAATGCATATCATCAATCTGTTGGCTTTGGAACTGGGCGCATATTCACGGCGGCTATGCTCCTCTCTAGTCTCCATTCTTGATGTTTTTCTTTGTTGTCACATTGCCATTATGGAGAAAGAATGTCTGCAGACAAGAGACAGTCCGAGGGGTTTGTCCACTATGGGTATGGTCTCTCCTGCATGCTTCATTCGTTTCGGCTCCGCCGTCAGTTTGGCGCTTCCATATCATGTCGTTTTTCGCACTCCACGGAAGATATCGTGAAGTTCTATGTGGAGGGAGCGGCATCTGAAATTATCTCATGATTCATTGATGAGACTTTTTATTTCCTCTGCTCGTATTCTCAGACCGCCATTGTGAAAAATTGTCGAGAACCATCCAAAGACTCGATCTCGATGCTTCTTTAGGGTAGCAAAATAACTTGGAACTTACACCAACCTTGGCCTCACCCGACCTGCACAAGCTAAGCCTTTGTTGATCCAAAGGCGGTATATCTATTATGAAAGCCTGTACATGTTCATGACCAATAATTGTGAAATTGAGGGTCGTTATCACGTCCAAGTTGAGCTTGACCTATCCTGGCGGTCAAGCGGAGCCATCCCAAAAAGCCATATAAACTGCAGAACCCCCCTTGCCCGTGTTACACACGGATGTTCTATTCGAGGGCTGTAGGCATGTCGCAGCCTCCCATTGTCGCAATTTGTCGAATCAATCGAATAGCGCCGATACAGAGTAGCAACCGAAATTCCGAGATGGCATTGGCTACAGCCCGACGAACTTTGCTACGCGTTTAACGACAGACACGAACTGCGACTACAATCAAGACTACGACATGTTAACTCAACAACAACAACATCGAGCGACGGACCAATTCACACGAGCAATAGCAACTGCATGAGTGTACAATGAACTTAACGAAAGCCACTGTTACTCCTGCTATCCCATGCTATCCAATCGCTACTTACCGACCTGCACTCCCCCGTCTGTAACTCTGCAGCATCCCGCCGGCCGCCACCAACTGGCAAACAACCGCAACAGGATATAGACTGTAACAACAGTGTCTCTCTCAACAACCAGTAACCCAGCTTCGGCCTCCGTGGTCGAGCGGTTAAGGGATTCGCAAGCCCGTATAGAGTAATAGCAACTCGTTGGCCTCCTATAATAGTATAGGCGCAAGCCAAGGATCCTGGTGCAAATCCGGGTACGGGTATCTTTTGCTTTTTTTTTGCCTTTTTTCTTCCTACTCTTGAGACAACGCCTGCCTGTTCCTGCTCAGTGTTCGAGACGGGGCTCGAAGCGACTCCCGTTCTGCCCACAGCGTTACATTCTCTCATACATGAGAAGAACAGCAAGCAGGCTAGTAGGCTACGGTAAGGAGTCAAGCTGCTTCAATTCAAGCACATCATAGTAAATTCAACAAACCTGTAGAAGTGACATGCAAAATGAAATATGATGATCAGTTGTATATAGGCAGTTGTACTATATAAAGGCCAAGACCAGCTTAACCGCAATTTCCGTTATATACAAATATCCCCTTTGCACATCAACTACAATACTCTACTGAGCCTTGGGCTCAACCTTCTTGCCCTTGGTGTTCATTCCCTTTGGTGTCTTCAGTCCACCAAACACCGCTGCAGCGACAACCGCAATACCTGTGGCGCCCATGGTGTATGCAACCTCTCGGCCGGCCCACCAGTACACACTTGTGAACAGGATGGGGCCAAGACCACGACCGAGCTGGCCCCAGCTTCGTAGCATACCAAGCTTGTTACCACGCTCATCCTCGTGAGCCTCGAAGCTGCTCAGAGCGTTCAAGCCAGTGACAACCGTGGCGGATGTGACTGCCAAACATGTCGCAGCGAGGTACAGGCCACCAATGGTGTTAACCCGTCCTAGAAGGATGAAGGACGCAAGGCACGCGATCGTTCCGACTCGGACGGACATGAGGGGTGGGAGACGTCGTGTTACACCACCCTGAAGAATGGATGCCACAAGTCCGACATAGCCCAATAGTCGTCCGTTCTTGCCAGAGGTGAACGAGAAGAGTTCATAAGTCATAAAAGACAGAGAGCTCTCCATACCGGAGAAGAACAGCAAGAAAACGAAGTGGATGGCGTTCAAAAGGAAGTGAGAGTTGGTTCTCTCAATCTTCTTGGGCGCAACCTTCTTCTTCTTATCACCCTTGGCTCCGGTATCGCGCATCGAAGGCAAAGTTTCGGGCAGACTAAAGTACAGATAAACCGTCTCGGTCACAATCAACGCCAAACTGAAACCTGCAGCCGCAGCAAAAGGGTTCGCCGTGAAAGTCGAGAAAGTGCTGAGCCAAGCGCCAAGTCCGGGACCAAAGGTAAAAGCGATCGAGAAGCACGCGCCGATCAAGGCCATGGTCGCGCCACGAGACGACTCGTCCGAGATGTCACTAGCCATTGCGGTTGCGAGCTGGACATTGCCCTCTGACAGTCCACCAACAATTCGACTGGCGATAAAGGTTCGGAAATCGACGGCAGCAACCCAGAGCAGCACAGAGAGAATGTTACCGCACATAGAAGCCAGGAGAGCCTTACGACGGCCGTATCGATCGGAGAGGGCACCGATAAGGGGAGATGCGATGGCCTGAAGGAGTCTACACAGCGTAAGATTGTCAGTTTGCGACTCAATGGTTACTCGAGGACTTGTGGTGAACGCACGAGAACAGGGAGCCGAGAGCTCCGCCTAGCAGAACGATATCATGGCGCGACTCGATCGGACGGGAGAATGAGGCCTTGTATCGGTGGAGGCCTGATAGAACGTGTTGGAGGAGGGTCTGAGGCGCATCTTTGTCAAGAGGGACTTGGCCTTCGCGATCGCGGTAGAACTCGAGAAGCTGCGGGAACAGTGGAAGGATAAAAGTGAATGATATCTAGATCGTTATAGTTAGCGTGTGAAGCATCCTGCAATTCCGGGTTGCCGCGTACCAAGTCGAGTAGTAGTGAGATAGCAATAACGCGGAGGACTCGCTTCCTCGCGGCGGGATCAAACGCAGCCATGATGGCTATTTAAGGACAGATGATATGGTAGGAGATATAGAAATGATAGCAAGACAGCAACAAGACACAGACAGAACACAGAACAAGTATATAGCTAAGGAAGAGGATAGAACGAAAGAAGGAATCGACAAAACAAGCGGAAGAATGATTCAGGAGACAGTGGACACTTAATCGTCTAACAACATTGAATCTCCAAATGGAGAACGTGGTGGTTTCGGTGGCTCCGTGGCGAATGGATCCGAGGGGACTTCAACCCAATGGCTACGTCAACTACCAGAGTGCTCGGATAATAATAGCAGGTTAGCACCTGTGTCAGGTCGTGTGGCGTCAGCCATCCCCCTGTAAATTAGGGGCTTCTAATTACTCCATGGAACCTCTTGACGACAAGCTCCACTGCCATTTCAACGATTGTTAATTAATTTTCGAAGCACCAGATGAACTGCCGTAAATGTTTCAATCGTAGGCCTGGGATCGGCATCGGAAGCGAGTCTTTATATTGCAAGGTAACATTCATATACGGATACATGGACACGGAAACTGGCAGGTCGAGATGAATATAGATGTTTTGAATGTTTTGATTTGTTTGTTTCATAACTAGCAGTAACTCATGATTCTTTTTTGGTTTCTTCGTCTTAATATTGTCCCTAAAAACAAGTTTCCTTGTTTGAGAGACGCAAAAAATTGGCAAAGTAAACTCTCTTGTAATCCTTTCGGATTCGGTGTTCGTGTAATTTCATACATCGTATTTTTCGTGGCATAGAAGACCATCCTATTGCCCGTGCGCCTTTGTCGGCAATTGAAGATTGGATCATACCTTGGAGGTCCCGTTGTTGCCGAAGACACTCCCGCGATCAAATCCTCCTCAGGGAATACAGTACAATACCCATAAAGGCAAAAAGACGACCTCCAGTATGCAAAGGTGCAAAACAATAACTTGAGACATAGGAAAAGGCACGTAAGTGCCGCATCATATAAACATAAACATGAAACTCATAGCTTTCTCATGACATGATAACATAGTATAGCCTTCGTACAACCTCATTTTCATCAAAGGTTCATAAAGAGAAAAGGACAGAAAGACACTGGGGTATCGCAAAGCAGAGCAAGGAAAGATACCAGTACCTTATTTCATAAGTGTAAAGTGCTTGACTTCACTTAGTAGGTTTCGAAGGAGAATCGGAAACCCTCGGATCCCTTGTATGGGATGGGCATGAAGTAGTCGGCATCAACCTCACAATCTCGAACTCGTGTTTCGAAAATGCTGAGGTAGCCAACATCTCCATAGCGTTGATCGCCGTCATCACTGCCAAAAACAACACCACCACTTCCCCATCGGCGGAAGAGTTTGGCCAGTGTGAGGTACAGCTCGGCGTGGGCCAGAGCCATGCCGAGGCAGATGCGGGAACCAGAGCAGAAGATGTCGAGGTATTTGTCAAGTCGCTCACCATCTTCCACCCAGCGCTCAGGATGGAAGCCTCGGGCGTCGTAGAAGATGCTCTCGTCCATGACAGTCTTGTAAGGGCTCATGCCAACGATGGATCCTGGTGGTAGGTTCCAGTCCTCGCCGTTCTCCCGATCATGGTATACAAGAGCCTCATCCGGTGCAACACGTGCGAGACGACTGCTAGTTCCGATACCAAGTCGCAGGGCTTCCTTGACAACTCCCCGAAGGTAAGGGAGCTTCTCCAGTCGTGAGAGAGGAACGGTCTCATAAGCGTCAGGCATAGCAGCAAAGAGTTCGTCCCTCAATATGCGAAGAGTCTCGGGGCGATTGAGGAGATGGAATGTGGCAAGTGACATAGCCCACGAGGTAGTAAGAGCGCCGCCTTGAACACTGATTTGGCTTTCCTGTGCCTGGCGTGACGCATTCTTCTCCCGTGTAGAGCGGGACCTGGTAGACAGCATGGTAGGATGGCCTCCATCCATCCTCCATTTACCTGTGCTCTGGGGAGGATCGACACTGTGAATTTGCTCAAAGATGTCGTTCTTCATCTTGAGAAAACCACCCCAGCCTGGCATACATCGGTTCGAGATGGACTCGGGTAAAGCGTTGACAAGAGTGAGCACCCAATCAAGTTGCTGCACGCATGGTCCCATGTGGGTGCCGATGAGAAGGTCGTTGGTGACTTCGGCGCCAAAATCGGGTTTTTCGACAAGATGATCACTTCGAGCAAAAGCATATTCGTTGATGACGTCTAAGAATACTGTTAGAGACGCCAAGCAGTATAAGAGGATAGAAGCTTACCATTGGTCAAGGCCGAGTAGGGATACATGACATCAAGAGGTTGACCATTGGATACCTCAGCATAGTTCATGAACGCAGTCAGAAGGGCTTCCACTCTCTCCTCGATAACCGGCTGCAGTTCGCGCACAGTTTGAGTTGTGTAGAGAGGGCTCAGCGCACTTCGACGCAACTTGTTAAGGTCGATGGCAGCAAGAGAGCCTTCAGTCGCAGTCTTGGGGGCTGCGAGGGCGTTTGGGTGAGGAACTTGCGTACGGGGAGCACCGGACTAGGCTGGTGTTAGTGGTTTTCTTTATTCTGTTGTAGCATAATGTGTTTACCTGTTGGGTGTAGAATGTCCACTTGTCCCTGCGTCGGCTGGGGCTGGTGTAGATGTCTGAGAAGAACTCAGGGTCTCCAACATGAACTTCCCAAGGGTTGATGCGGACGATGGGGCCATATCGTTCATGCATATCGATGATCTTGTAGGTGTATTGTCCCCCCAGGACAAAGTCGTAGTAGAACTCATAGTATTGAGTCAAAGCCGCCAGCTTGGGACCTGGAATATGGGCCAGAGGGCTGAACCATAGTCTCCAAACCACGAGGGCGACGATATAAACGAGCCAGACACCTGCAAAGAAGCATCCGGTCTGCTGCCAATTACGGGCAGCAATGGTCTCTTGGACCGCCATGATGGTGTTGGAATCCATTCATGAGCGACTCGCCCTATAGGACGGTATTGTCATTGAACAAGGTGAGATTAAATGTGAGATTGCGGAGTGGCCATGGGCTCTCCAGGCTGCACAGCAGAAGCCTTTGTAGAATCAGTTGGTCGAAAGCACGAGAGATGGTGCTGCATTTGTATTTCAAGCATTGCAAGCACAAGCCTTCACCGCATGGACTCTCCATCAGCCGGAGCGGATAGGCTGAGAGACGGGGAACAGTCTGCCGGGTGCGCGAGCGGGCCGCGTGGGGACGATTCTATGGCGGTGAACGACAACTCGGAAACCCAAGACAGGGGCGACGCCAGTTGTCACCGCCAGTGCTGCGGACGTCGTTGGTCGAGAGGCAATCGTGCTTCATCCAAAGGGTCTTAGTTTTGTGGAGGGCCAATTGGTGGTGCATCCTAAGACCGGGGAGCTTGTAAACAACGCCGCCGCTTGCCTTTAACGGGATGCGCCATCTGATCGCTAAGACGTTTAAGAAGGAGTTTTCAGGAACGAATTTAGTTCGAGGTTGGGAGCTCCAGGGGTCCAAGAGGAGGATTCTGTAAATTGGTAGATTTTTCTACAGAGAAGGATTTGATCAGAACGAGGGGTTGGCGGTTGTGGAAGTGGAAACGGCGGGTTGGCTGGAGGTTGGTGGTTGGTGGTTGATGTGAATGATACCTTTGTCGAATGTTACATGGCTTACACCTATTGGTGCAGAAAGGCAGGCAGTGATGTATGAAGGCCTAAAAAGGGTGCTTCTGATCGGCTGCATCCGAGCTAATTTTTGATGCAATGCACTTGACCAAAAAAGTGGGAGATGAGATGATGGCAGACATTTGACAGCCCAGCTCGACCCTTCGATGCTATGTGATGCAGATGCACGAGCAGAAGCAGACGCAGACAAGTGCTCACGGGCCATATACAGACCATTTCGATGGCAAATGTTAACACGACAGATGATGACATGCAGTAGAGTGTACGGCAGTTCTGAGCCCCAAGAACAATATGTCATCAGATATTTAAAAAACGCGAGTAATAACCTAGTGGGAAAGTAAGGCCGGAATATTATCACAATCACCAACATTTTCTCTCTTGATACTAAAATCCGGCGGCACAGAAAAAAGACATACGTGTTTAGTCTCTTCCTACGAGCCCCTCTTACCCCTCATGCTGCATTGTCTGAGATGGACACCTTCTTGTTGTTCGTGATACCCATGAGCCACCCTATACTCTTCTCCATTCCATCCCACTGATCCATCTATCTAGTATCTTGACCGACAACACAAAATGACTATGCCAAAAGAAGCACCATGGTTATACCGAAGCATTCAATTTGTCGCCTGTTCTGCGTGTTCCGGCAATTACAACCCTTGCGTGAAAGGTCGGATGGTACGAGAATCGACGATGTCGGACCATACTGAAGCCATCGTACACGTAGAACAGGGACAGCTACTATGGCAACAATCACCATCAACCTTTGCATATCCGAGTACCACCGAGGAAACAATCCAGAGACAACAAACAATAAGGTCTGATCTTCAGTTCAATCACTTCCAAATGATTGTAGACCGACACGATCTTTGCGCTTCACATGTCACACCACTCGGGTATATTCGGTGTTTGAGAAACAACATCGTGATGCTAACTTGCTAGAGATAACGGGCATGCATATCCAACAAGCTAAAGTGAGACCTTCAAGTCTGGATTAGGGTCTTGCATGATATGATGCAAGTGAAGCTCAAGTCAGCCATCACGATGTTCAGATGATCGATGCTTCAACAACCCGCACCTATAATGACAGGCCACGACCTGGTCATCCAGGTGACGCCCTGCTATTTGCCAGATCTGGGTTCTGCACCCGATCTCATGCATCAGAAGAGGTCAGTGCTGTGGAGGATAGAGAGATAGAGAGATGAGAGAGTACAAATGGGTCGGAGAGTAAACATCCCGCGTTTATACTACTCCACCCCCACACAGGAATCCGGGGTAAATGCCTCCATTTATTATTAGTTCCAGATATGAAGCACCTGCCTACCTTGCCGTGCCTTAACTAGATGCTCGTGCTGGGTTAATGCTGAAAGAGATAAGAGACGGGATGTACCCCTCCTTTCCTTTGCATTCAGTCGTAGGGCTGATTCGAACATGTCGTTTCTCAAACTGGTCCCTGCCTCGGCTGCTGCCGCATCGTCAATAGCCTCACTTTCGACTTACACGCACTTCCACCCAATCACATCACGTGAATACGATCTCAACATCAACGGTCACAGTTGCGGAAATGGTCATATAGTTAATGAAGTAGCTGCGGAATTGATTCAATACAGATGAAGCGATCCGCCGCCTCTGGCCAGTTTTTTTCTACTACAACGTTTGTGGCGATCAAAGTCAACGGCCACCTTCCCTTGATGAGGTAGGTACTCTGGACGTTGGAAAGAGGGGAAGGAAGGGTCGTGCATTCCTTCCTCAAGAACTCAACCGTCGTGGCTGGCAAACGGGTTTCAGATGATCAAAAACTCGACCCTTCTTTTTCGTTTCCTCCCTCGACAATTTTTCGCCTTCATTCCATCGTTGATCATTTTAATGCCACATCCCTCTTGACAGTTCACATACACGATGCGAAACCGGAGTTACTACGGAATGACTACATACTTCCAATCACCCCTCAGGTGGGAGAACTTGCACGATGCACGATGCACTTGAAAATGACAAGACGCCATCTGGGATGTCCCTGGATCAGTTAATTAATATTCAGTTAGCTTCACAGGTTCCACCAGGTCCATTCATCTCCACCAACCGATTCGAGATCACGATAGTTCAAACTATATTCTGTAGGGCTGCAAGTTATGCAACAACGTTGACGCCCAGTCTCTTTAGTCCACAAAACGGTCACACTATCGAACTCAATAAACGTCACCAAGCTGTCAGCTCTGATCTCACAAGAATGGGCAAAGTGTCAAAAAAAATTATTGTTTCAAATCGTATTCCAATAAGTACAGGTATCAAAGTATTAAGTCGGTCCTGAGACCTTACGCACTCATATGTGCGTTTCTATAACCATATTGCCGTTTTCCCTCCTCCTGACAATTCCATAGATATATCATGATCCGAGACCTGAGTATTCCGTCTAATAGTACTTTTCCGAACCGTTTCCCAAAGCAGAAGAAAGCATAACCCCACAAACTCCGTCATCCCACGAATCCCTTTTTATTTCGATCGGCAGTCGATATCATCATTGCAAAAACAGTGCGCATGTCGCTGAAGCACGCATGCTGGCTTGGTATTACAGTGTGGCCCTGAGGAGGGGTTAGCAACCTGAGTGGGAAAGTTTCGAGGACGAGGAAAAACTGACCTGAGGCACGCTGGCTCATAACAGAAGTCTAATCGCAAATCTTGCATCGTCTCATTGCTCAAGAACGGGAACGAGCTGAGGGCACTTCTTGCCCTTGGGGGGCTTGGGAGCACCAGGCTTGACAACGCCGGTAGTGTCGTAAGGTCCGCGAGGCATGATGATGGTGGTTTTGTTGTTTTTGTTTTGGTATTGAAACGGCACAAAAAAGGTTGGTTGTCCTAGAAGTTTGGACAAAGATGAATATGCTGATGAGTTGGTTTGTAGAGTCGTTGGTTGTTTGGTTGTAGGTTTTGTGGGTGTGTGTGTTGTAATGCAGCAAGCAAGTAATGGCAAAGCTGAACTGAACTGAGATGAACTGAACTGAAAGATAGGAATCTAAGGGAAACGCGCACAACGGGGTATTCTTAAAAAACCAAGAGAAACTGATCGCAGCAAAGAAATTATGACGGGGACCATTTGTCTTAAATCTGAGAAAGGTACCCCCGAAATTTGATGGCTCGCGTGGCTTCTACGCACCGATACTTTCAGGTCTGGCCATTACCTGGCGGTCAACGCACAAACACCCCCTGATAAGTTGTCCCTCTTAGCCCAGCTTTTGGAAGACGCCCCCCTGTGCCTGGTCCCATCCTAGCAGACCGCAGGCCTAGCTGTTCAGACTATCCCAGTGCTAGGATCGGCAGGGGCCGTGTGAGCCTCTCTGTCTTTTTAGCACTGGACTGGCCTAGCGACGGAACGCCAGCTCAAGTTGCCGGCCCTGGTTTTGGACTGGCCTGGGGGATTATCCAAATGTGGCAATTGTTTGTTACGGGGATCGGAAGTCATGTTTGAGGCGGGATGGTTCTTGGAGTCTCAACTGTCGATTTCAGTCAACATGACTTACATGGCTCACGAGAACTAGAGGAGGAGAGGAGAAGGACGAATTTGGCTAGTCAGTTAGTCATGGCTGCACCTGTGTACTGTGCTTGCTGTACAGCGCTGTGCTGTACATACAGACAGTAAACGCAAGGCGAGCGAGATGATGAACCAGATCAAGGGCCGAGGGCGTTTGATACGGGTCAAGCCAGCCAGGGGTCGCCCAAAAAAGTTCAAGTGAAGGGATGGTGGATACAAGACCAGAGCAAGCTTGTGGGGAATCTCAGTCAGTGTCCGGGCAAGGATGAAGCTTGCAACTAGGGGCTTGTATTCCAAACAGAATTCTAGAAGAGGGCGCCACGATTGATTTTGGGCTCAGAAGTCACTATACGTTGGGGCGCAAGGGGAAGCGAAGCAAAAGAAAAAAAGGGACGGTGAGCGACTCAGCTGGACTATGATGACATCCAGATCCAATCTCGGTGTGTGGGATAGCACACAGGATACTCCGTACAGTAGCTAGCATTTCATACATTGTGACAAGTCGGCTAAGCTCTCCATCCGACGACACATCATTCCCGTTGAGACAAGACCAAAAACAGGGAGACGGGCAGTAAAAAAGCCATTGTTTTTTTTCTGTCAACCACTCAATTTAATTAATCAATGGCAGGCAAAAACACTGATTCAATACAAAAAGCAATAATTAAAACAGCATACGTACTCAGTACTCAGCGGCACTGATCGTTTCTTCTCTTTTCCTTTCCCGTCATCATACCACACCGACCGACGAGCAGCTGCACATGAGTGTGTCAAGTACACGTCTCCCCGGCTATTCAGGCCTTGATGCATAGGATTAGGGTCGATGGGCATATAGGTAGGGTCGTTGTACATACAGTAGAGGTGACGTCTGTTGTGTGTTGTATTGTTTTGTCCACCGCTTTCGGGTAGACCCTAGCCTTGGTGCTACCTACGTATTAAACAACCGGGCTATTAAGTGGCAGTTGGGTCGGTCTGGTTGTGCTGTTACTCCATAATGTCGACGAGCCAGTTCACAGTTCATGTTCATGTGGACTGTTTGATGGATTGTGTTTTACAATCGAAGACCCCTTTCCCATCTAGTCATCCCATCCCAACCCATCTATCCGTAGCCATCCACCCATTCCCATTTCTTCCATCACCTAGGTAGCCAAGAATCTCCTTCGCACGAGCCAGTTCATTTCCCGAGCCACGTTATTATTTCATAGACCAGGGTCCAACTTTTTCTCTCTCTCGCTTTTTCTTCCCATCCTTGACTAACACTAGGAATAAAGAGCCCGGCCATCTGTCACAGCCCTGTCAAAAGGGACAAAAAGGTTCTGTATCATCAACGGCCAGCCCTTAATTTAGTTTCCTTTGAGTTTCCACTATCATCCGTTGGTGCGGGTGCCATTGAGAGAATCACCAGCAACGCTGTCCAGGTCAACTTTACGCTAATACGGAACCCTCAAGTTCCCAGTTACCAGTTTCCAGTTCCACGGTCCTGTGCCCTTTTTTGTCTGCCGATCGGTTCGGATAATGATTCCAAAGTTCCGGGAAGCATTAATTGATTAGGATTGTCAAAGGAAGGTCTCCAGTGGCAAGGGAACAGTTTCCCGAGTACGGAATTTGTCGAGGGTAAGGATAATGGGTAAGGATGATGAATACGGAATAGTTAGCAGTTAGTTATGGGTAAGTAATTTATTTATTCTTCCGACAGTTTTGACAGGTTTCGGGTGTGAGGCAAACACAACTGCGACACGTCAAAGGCTGAGATGTAGGGGCGATCATTTTTTTATCGGAACAAACAAAAAAAAAAGATACTGTGCGTGTGTGTGTAACCATGAATGACATACGAGGCTCAAGTTGACGCACAGGAATTTTCGATCAGTATTTTAATTCATGATACACAGCATTATGACCTACAGTAAGGTACTCTGTACTCTGTACTACCTCTCCAACTACCTGAGAGTAAACAAAATGTCACCGGTAATACTGCCAACGTCAAGCAAAAAAGAACCAGGGTAAGGATTCATGGATACGAACTAACCACAAGAACAGGCTTTAATTTTTTATTTTATTTTGTTTTTACCGAGTAGTACAACGGTCCTGAGCGATGAAGAAGGGTCTGAGAGCTCGATATGGCCAATCGGAGTCGGTTCCACGAGAACGGTCCTGTCTAAGTGCCCTCTGAAATTCCCATCCAGTTGTAGGCTCCTTTTTTTTTGTCCTCTTCTCTCACACCCCCAACCCCAACCCATCCCATCCCATCTGCCAGCGAGCAGGTAAATCAGGAGAAGGGCTTGTCCCGACTTTTCGCTGTGGGCTCTTTTCATTCCACCGGTACGTGTAACCGAAAGTGTTGGATCACCGGGGCGGGTCCTTTTCTGTCTTGTTCCTAGCTGGATGGGTTGCACCCAAGAATCAGAGCCCATCTATCCCTGTTTGCCATGCGATCAGAAGCGCTTTGGACATCTGACAGAAATCAGATGCCGTGCAAGTGCCGCTTCCTCAGGGCTCACTCACTCAGCTCCAAGGGAGACCAAAATGTTGGGGAAAGGGTGTGGGCGTGTGTGTGTCATATCGCGTCTTGTATGAGTCGAATGACTGACTGCATGCACATATATGTAAGTGCCATCCTGTTAAAAAAGTCCTTTTGTGCTGTAACATGTACACTTCACTACACACGCTGGCTTCGTTGTCTAGCTCGGCTTGCGTTTCTGAGCCCAACTGGCAACGGAACGAAACCTGGAAAGCAAGCGTTGTCCGGACTGCAGGGGTCATATTCCCCGTTCGTCGCAACTCACCTTAACACCCCCGGACAGCGGCAGCGTCAGAACCGTGGCTCCGGTGCCGACGCTCTAATCTAGCCTCCATGTCACTCGCTGCTCTACATACCTAGCTGGGCTAGCCCGGCTCTATTAGCTAGCTGGCCCGGGGGACCTGGGCAGGGTTTCAGGACCAAAACTCATCCACCTGTAAGCGCCATCGAATCGGTGACAGCATGGCATAAGCAAGGCTGGGCCTGGTCAAAATTCTGCTGTTCTGACCTGTCTGTGTAGGGTTTCAAAGCCCGTGATGGGGAACTTTACGATCCCAAACGCCCCCCAGACCGCTACATACATTGTACCTACATATGTGCTACCGGTGTACCGGCCGAGATGTCATGCTAAAATGGTGATCCGCTTTGGAACAACGAGGCTTCCTTCCAGACGGTTGGGCATGGGCATGGGCCATGAAGCACGGTGATTTTCCAGGCGGTGGGAGAAGTTCCAGAAGATTTCCCAACGAGTCAACCCTGCAAGGAAGCATTGCGTCAAGGGTACGCGAGCCGAAAATCGCAAATAGGAGTTTTGTCTCGTCATAGAGACTATGCGGTATGAGGTGAAACGAGTCCAGACCGACTCGCTCTTCCAATGCGGTGGATAGAATGACTGATGATGTTTCAATAATATCGGGATACCGCCTACCGACATCATGGTCTAGCCTCGGCATAATTTGCAGACGTGGCTCACTTGCTTTGACTCCGGTATAATGGTCGGTATAAACGTTTGTCGGTCTGGAAGGAAGCCTGTAAGGGGATTTTTCATGGATGCTTGATCTGTGGAATCTCATGTGGAAATGTGATCGCTCACTCCGATGAGAGATTGAGTACTCCGTACGGAATAGCTGTTGTCTGATATACATGAATGAGGCTGTTTTGTTTGCCAGCCTTGAACCCAAAGACATACAGACATGTTTCACAAGAGGCGAGACAAGAGACAAGAGTAATCAACGCCCCTAATCTACTCTGTACCTAGGGAGCTATTGTTGTAGAGCGACATGTGCAATGCAACTCACTTGGCGGTCTATTCATGCAGTTCCCAGGGTCTAAATCATACATGAGATAGACCAGCTCTGCAGTTAAAATACTCCGTAGCCGCCATGTAGATCTACAAACTGCAGCAAAAAAGCAATGTTGGTTGCATGAGGCTACAGGCGGCCAAGGGCCTATCATATCGGTATGGCTGGGGTTTCATGCACTCGTATTGATGACTCGCAATGTTTGTATAGATTAAATTAAGTTTGAATCATGTACCGTCGCAGTAGAGAATACCGTTTATCAGGGGAAATGTACTTAGTTTTGTCTGTGCAGCTATTAAACGCGCGAGTCAAAGACTCAAACTACAGCCCAGGCCAAAGCTACGGTTATCTCATCGTAGCACTCTCTACGTAGCACTTTGCCATGACTCCACCATAGCTTTGCTATCAAATTACTCAACATCCGTCTCTCATCTTGTTCATGTCTATCAAAGTATATTATATTGCTTCAACATTCATTTATTCCCCTCCAATGTCTCCTCGCAAGCCACACTCGTTTGATATATGCATGTTCTTCACGTGACCTATAATGTCTGCCTTCCATATGCGTCTAGCGCTTGCTCAGGCCCGACGTGATCCGCTCCCATCTTGGGGCTGGAGCCAAACGCGCTTCATCTCGAAACAGCTCAGCTTCATATTGACCTCCACTCTACGGCTTTAATAAGGGCCTGTCCTGACTTATATCGCCCGCGGTATTATCGCAGTATTGTATTTTTTATTTTTGTTTTTATTTCTATTTCTGCAATGCCTGCCTGCCATGGCTGTCGAGTGCGCAAGGTCAAGTGTGATGACGGAAACCCCTGCTCGCCTTGCCGTCAGTTCGATGTCCAATGCATCAGGTCAACGGCACCCAGGAAACGTCAGAACCCCAAGCGAGGACGTCTTGTAGCTCAGGCCAGAGAAGGCAACCTACAGCAGCAGACGGCTCTTTCGCCAAGCGCGTCCGTGTCTCCCTCGGCAGTTCATTCAACGCCTCATGCAGCTAGCGAATGGCCTCCAGGGAGTAGCCCTGGTTCAGCATCAGCAACAGGTCCTTTCTCTCCAAACTCCGAGACCTTTACCAATGGCTTCTTTCACTCGCTGCTGCCAGAGTTTGAAAAGGTTGTGTACCCTTTCAGTCCTGCAATTACCCCCGACGAAATCCTGGCGTCAATATCCATGATGCATCATAATCCCGAGGACGCAGCTCTGGTATACGCATATGCTGCCGTCACCACCTTTTTATCACAGACGGCAGACAACTCACACGGTAGCGTAGCAGCGCAAATAAGCAACCTGGTATACCACAGTCTCGAAGCACATCATCGTGCTGGCATCAGTAGTCATGGCCCAGGACGCGTAGATGAGGGGGTGCCTCACAGCATCAAGCGCATCGTTACATGTATCTACCTCGAGATTTCAACAATGGGCTTAACTCGCCTCGACCGAAGTTTCAGCTTTATCCGGGAGGCTATATCATTAATTCAAGTCATGGAGGTCCAGCAACGGACGTTACCAGACCCGACACGGACACCATATCCGATGGCTCGGTTCCAGCAAGTTTACTGGGAGGCATACATACACGAAAGGTTTCTAACCATCGCCGATGGATATCCTAGCATTATGCCCCCTCTTCATACAAACCTCTCGGCTACAGATGCCTCCACACCGGAACACATCAGAGTTGGGTTTAACTGCTTAATAGAACTCTTCCTGATTCTGGACGAGACATTCCTCGCATGTTGGCAATCGCAACGGGGTTCAATCGGTGGGCTAACGGTGCAGTGGATCGAGAACAAGCAGGTGCAGCTTGACCAGGCTGAGATGAACGCCGCGTCGGCCGAGGCAAGGATGAGCACAGCTGGACACGCTGGCTTTACGGAACTACAACGTGCCGACCTCTTCATCACGAGACTTTGGCTGCGCACATTGCTCTGGCAGCTGGCTCTGTCACAAGGCCTTCTCCACTCTGGATCCTCCGATACAACGCATGAAGGACTGTCACTGCAGTTCCCAGCATCACGTCTGTCAATACAACTCCGCAGCCTTGTTGGCAGGCTGGATAGTATTGTGAGTATAGCAACCCAAGGCAGCGGCATCATACAAAAGCTCTTTGAGATTGCCAGCACAATCGCCGACGTTCTTGCTCTTCCTGCAGGCCACGACGCAGAAGACGGGCTTCGGTCGCATGTCAAAGATTTTCTATATGTTGTCAATTTCCTCCTGGAGTTGGGATTGATGAGAGAGAACCAGAAGGAGTATCTGCGTGAGAAATATCACATGCTGCAACCGTTGAATAACGAAGAAGATATGCCTGCACATAATGGAGAGCAGGCGGTTGTGTCTTGACATGACAATCCATGTTGAGGATATCTGATTATTTAGCCAGGATAGTTAACGTTGTGACTCTTCACGTATTAGTCAACAGTAACATGCATTATGAGTTATGATTACCAAGCTTCACTACCTTAGTTAGGAGACACGGTCCAAAGAGGAAATCTCTTGTTTAGGTCTAAACAAAAGGTAATACGGAAATAATGTCAAAATTAAAGTGCATGCAAAGCCGATATCTTGCATGTAACTATCAATTTGGCTTCAAACTCAGCTTCTGCATGCGCATACAAGGATTTCTAGCGCCACCAGAAAAAACAAGGCACCCCCACTCACACAACGTGAAACATTGAAACCAATTCACGTACCCTGAAGCCTCAACATCAAATATGCATTTCCAACCTGTCGAACAAATGACTGACGAACCATATATCGCTCATCCTCAGGATGATACTCAACATGACCGTCAGGAAACAAACGATGCGCTAGATGACGTCTTTGGCTCAGGCCCTTCATCGCCTACAGAGCATTATCACAACGATGAGTCAGGCGCAGTTCACCCTTCTGATATCCGTCGACTACAGACAGAACATACGACAGCTGGATATCGTGAGGGCATAACTGTTTCCAAGGAGAGCAGTATTCAGGCTGGTTTCGACGAGGGGTTCAGTCTTGGCGCGAGCGTAGGACTTAGAGCAGGTCAACTGCTAGGTCTGCTAGAAGGCATCGCAGAAGCCGTCCACAACCTCAAAGACGCAGATTCTTCCCGTATCATCGAACTCACAAAGCAAGCACGCGAGGAACTCAGCACACAGGGTATCTTTAAACCTGAGTACTGGGCTGAAGACGGAAACTGGAAGTATGAAGTCAAGCCCGCTGCAGGTGCAGAGGAAGTTGTCTTTGCGGATGTGGCGGATGCGCACCCATTGGTGAAGAAGTGGACAGAGGTTATCGAGGAGCAGGTCAAGTTGTGGAAGATTGATAGGAGCGTTTTGGATGATGAGACGGGTGTGAGGTTGGAGAGTGTGATGGATGACACGTTGGGGTCGGGGGCTGCGCCGGTGGCCAAGAAGCCATTGGATTGGTGAGGCTGTTGAGGGCTTTGGAAAGACAACTATGGAAAAAGAAAGGGATCTATGAGATTTGAGTGGAGAGTATTGAGGTATGTCTATCTTTTTTTTGGATGAGGTTGACAAGCTAATAATTGTTAGAATGGAACATCCTAGAAGGGCTTGGGATCTAACACAGGCCAGGCGATATTGTCTACAAGATCCTATGATGGGTTTACCCGTGTTGACATTGTGTGGCAAGTTATGAAGTCCAAGGCAGCCTATGGGGATGACAGCCTGTCTTGCTCAACATCTCACATGTCACCTATCAGTAACCAGGGGTAGTCTCTGGACCTTGTTCCATGGCCTAAATTTCAGGGTACAATTATACATAGACCAAATACGAGGCCTGATGGGAAAAACAAGGAATATACATCAACCGAGTTGAATGTGGTGCGGTAATGTTTTTTGCTGTATGGCTTGTTCTCTCATTTTGCTAGACTAATAATCTCACACCCCAGCAACGTAGCAACCCAGGAGCTGACCGAAGAGAGAAGTGGCAAGGCATATATGGTCTGCTAATAATAGACGTTGGCCATGCTTTGGCTGATGTGTCGTATTGGCAATGCACTCTGTCACAAAGTTGCTTGTAGCCCATGCAGTCGCGTGCCCTGAATCCAGTATCAATCTTGTCCAGGCACCGGGCACCACTGCACAGTTGAATTGGCCGAAAAGGTCACTGCCGTCGATAAGCCCGGCCGCGCATCGGGCCACCTTGATGTTTGTTGTTTTGGGTGGCGCAACCCACCGCCTTCTCATACACCGACAATTGAACATCCGACATTCTTTCCGAAACTCGAATCTTTCAGATACACCATCTGAGCGCTATCAGCGCCCCTGTCTCTTTGAGTCTGAGTGCCCCTTGCGTCCCCAGTGCTCAGCCGAGAAGATTGGGGCTTGAAGGTGACTCTTATCGCTGCCACTCCAACCCATCCACCCTGACAGCTCAAACTGTCGTGTGATGCTTGTGGCTTTTGATAGAGTGGCAGTATCGAATGCATTCGCGTGGCAAGTTTCTTCGCAATGTTGGGGACAGCCCGCGCCTGCCAAGTGTGCCAATCATGACCTGAAAGATACCCCTTTGTGCCTGGGCTAGAAGACCAACGGGTCGACTTTCTTCGTGTGTCCCATGGCTCAGAGTAATGTGCGTATCGTGTTTCGCGTGTCCCATATCTCATTCTGTAATTCGTGATTCATAGTGGTTGTCGATCCTCAACTTCAACCATTGACATACTCCTGAAGCGTTTTGGACACGTCTTCAATACGCTCGTACTTGCCATACAGCTCCTTAGTCGTCTCCCAGTCACGGCCTTCTCTACCAAACATCATGAGCTTGATAACCTTGCCGTCACTGTCCATGACAACTCTGCCGCTTCGGTCATCAGCCCATGAAAACCTGATTTGCTTGGCCTCAATGTCCGCTATTCCAACCTCAACAATGTCATCGGGCAAGACTGTGTTGTCGATTCTGCCGTGTAGCCCCAGGCTTCGTCTCAAATCGGCGGAAACACCCAATCTGTTATGATACCGCACAATCTCCCGTCGTAGCGTTCTGACAAATCGATCCAAGTCCTGCTGCGGAGGATTATCACTCTCCGGTCGTGGAGCTGGGAGATTGCGCGCTGCTAACCCAGCGATGGGAATCGCAGGAGGGAGTGTATTTCTGTGAACGCGCATGTACTTCGAGTTGTAGTAAGGTCGGTTGAGGAAGACGTAGTATGGTTGCAAGAACTGGCTCTTGGACATTATTTCGAATCGTAAGCCTAAAACATGACCGCCGTCGACCGCATTGGGATCTGGATCATGGACTTTGAAGGCTGTAACGGAGCTACACGAGCGGTAAAGGTTTTGTTGCGTGTGTGCCTTTTGCTTTTCAGACTGGCTGAGAACTTTGGTGTGAGATGAGGACCTGCGGGACGAGAACCCTTTGGTCGACTTGAGGAGAGCTTGCGTTGAGGGTGCGGAGAGGATAGTAGATGTTTGGATCTTGAGCGACTTGCGTAATGCAGCAGCTGTTATGCGCGTTAGACAGTGTTTTGAATGCGCCATTGGCTTTGGCTACCGACCTTGTTCTTTAAGGGCCGCGATTTCCTGATCGATAAGTTCGCTCTCTGTTGGAGGCGGAGGTTCGGATGACATGACGATGTCAGTATTGTGCGACATGGTGAAGGATGAAATTGAGGTTGCGATGAAGATGACGATGATGCTGTTTTGGTCTGTTTACAAAACAATGATTGGAGAGTCACGATTGGTGGAAGCTCTGACAGGGACATTGATAAGATAAGAATTGTAGCACCCGCTTTCTGACTTGCATGCCCCGTATCGACTAAATTAACTAGATTAATTTGGGGTTGATCACATGGAAGTGATTTCTAATGATATGGAATCTTTTCTAGTATCGATTGATGTATGATATAATTGTACTGAACATATACAGTTTTTTTTGTAAGCAATCTTGATGTTTTGGTCCCCTGATTTGTCACAGCCATAGAGTATCACCCAGTGACAGATTGTACGAGGTATCATTGGTTAATCTACCATAAGTGTTCCCCAAGCCCCGGAACATCAACAGCGTCCAACCCCTGACGCGCTTCCCTTTTGGGAAAAACTGTGTTCGGAGAGTGCTTGGCTTTCGGGATTGGGTAGATCTATTTTGCTCGGTCCTCTCTGCGGTTTGTGAAGAAGGCGTCCCTATTTGTTCTGGAATCTTCAGTATGCATCTGTATTCATATATGTAGATATCTCATTCCTCATTCCTTTAGATACTTACCTATATCTCTACCATCGCCACCAAAAAGAACTCATCTTCAAAAGGCCAGCTAAGAACAAAGAAAACAACCCCGTCTCTATCACTATTCCCATTCAAGATTCTAGATCCATTCCCAGATAGAAAATAACCCAATCAGATCCCATCTCTAAGAGGCCACGGTAGCGGGAGCCTGCAAGGTCCTCTTTTTCTGCCTAGGCCAGCCCGTATCCGAAACGTCTACAGTGACCTTCTCTTCTGAATCAAATCTGAGGCCCGCTTAAGATTTCCAACCATTCATTCCTGGTACAGCAACGACTGGACAACTTTCCTTCCTTCCTATCGGCTGCACTCCTTCAACTTACATCCATTCTTACTCTCACTCTCACTCTAGTTATTTTCTTCTTCTTCTTCTTCTTCATCTACAACTTCTTCGCTTCAAACAATCTTCAGCTCATCTCCTATATTTGTACTTCCCCATAAAATACGTCACGCAAACGAGACAGATCCATCGAATCGCACCCGCATCTGACTTTGACGCTTCCGACGCCTCCTTGTCGCATTCGTTCAACCCCCCTTTACAATCTACACCACCACTTTCTTTAATACGCGCCGTAGCCTCGAGCTTCTTTCCCTCCGGCACCTATGACCGCCAGAGCTCGACGACCTCAGAACAAATCCGCCCGGCCGCCCCTGACAATCAGAACTGAAGAAACAGAGGATGCGAATGGGAACGGTCACATCAACGGCAACGGCAAAATGAGCAGCGGAGTAGAGATGCGCCGAAAGGCTGCTAATCCAGGAGACGAGAATGTCGCTGCAAACTTCATCAAGAGCGAGTCCTTTTCCCTCGACGATCCTGTTCCCAAGACACCGGCCCTCAACGACCATGGCTTTTTCGAGCTTCCTCGACAGGACCAGAGAAGTTTCCTTCTCTTGGTGCTTTTATACTTCTTGCAGGGTATTCCTATGGGTCTAGCGACGGGTTCCGTGCCTTTCCTGCTCAAGAACCATATGTCTTATAGCGAGATTGGTGTCTTTAGTTTGGCCTCATATCCTTACTCTCTGAAGCTCCTCTGGAGTCCCTTTGTGGATGCTGTCTGGAGCCCCAAGATTGGCCGACGCAAGACTTGGATTGTCCCAATTCAGTTTCTCTCTGGTTTCGGCATGGTGTGGCTTGGGTCACACGTTGAAGGTATGATGGACACGGCCGGAAAGCCCGGCGGCATGACAGCCTTCTCGTTCATGCTGTGGTGGTTCTTCCTCGTCCTCATGTGCGCCACCCAGGACATTGCTGTAGATGGCTGGGCCCTGACACTCCTGAGTCCTGGAAACGTATCGTACGCTTCAACTGCGCAAACCGTTGGTCTGACCGCTGGCCACTTCATGTCTTATACTGTTTTTCTCGCTTTCAACGCTGCCGATTTTGCCAACAAATGGTTCCGAACTGTTCCTTCTGATGAAGGTCTTCTCTCGCTTGGAGGATACCTCAAGTTCTGGGGTTGGTCCTACATCATTGTCACCATTGGACTTGGACTTTTGAAGAAGGAGGACAAGTCGCAAAACGAAGATGGTGTTTGGGATGTCTACCGCATCATGTGGGGTATTCTGAAGCTTAAGAACGTTCAGACCATCATCATTGTTCATCTTATCGCCAAGATTGGCTTTCAAGCTAACGATGGTGTCACCAACTTGAAGCTTCTGGACAAGGGATTCGGCAAGGACAACATGGCTTTGACAGTTCTCATTGATTTCCCCTTTGAGATCGGTCTGGGTTATTATGCTGGAATGTGGTCTCAAAAGTACACTCCCATGCGTCTTTGGTGCTGGGGGTTTGTCGGCAGACTTATCGCCGCTCTCTCTGCCCAATTCGTTGTCGCAATCTTTCCTTCCGAGGGAGTCACATCTTGGTATCTATTGGTGGTTATCGCCGAGCACTTGTTCTCGACCTTTACCAACACCATCATGTTTGTTGCAGTTTCGGCTTTCCATGCCCGAGTCTCGGATCCTGTCATTGGTGGTACCTACATGACGCTCCTGGCAACGTAAGTAGTACACATCTTGTATTCAAAATGTACAAGCTAACAACTCATAGTGTATGTAACCTTGGTGGTACGTTCCCTAGGTACTTTGTTCTACAGCTTGTCGACAGCTTTACAATGGCCACATGCCACCCTGGCAAGTCTGGCGCCTCAGCATTGAAGGGCACACTCATCACCGAGACTTTTTCATGCGCAGTGCAGTCCGAGAAGGAGCGATGTGAAGCTGGTGGTGGAACATGCGAGATGACCCACGATGGATACTACACGGTGAACATTCTTTGTGTATTGTTCGGCGCTGCAACGTTCTTCTGGTACATCAAGCCCAAGGTGATGCATCTCCAGAGTCTGCCATTACGCGCATGGAGATTGACAAATGAGAACAAGCGATAAAGCAAGAGAAGGAAAGAGTTGAGAATATAGAAAGATTACATATATGGGCAGTAAAGTGTAGGATGCCCGCGCTGCAATGTTCGATACCCGCGGGAATAGTAGTATAATATGCAGACTTGATAATTCAAAGAGCTCAAATATGTTCTTCCTGGCGATGCAGACCGGATTAAGGATTTGACATTCATTACATTAGCCCTGCTGAACGCTCTATCTGATGAACGAAATAATATATGTGAAGTCTCGTGGACTTTCTGGACGCTCAGCTATCTCTCATAGCTTGCGCGGACAACATCCCTTAGCTACATAGTAGCCACCCTTTGAGCACGAAGTGGTCGAGGAGTTACTGGAATTTTACTCAGTTCTTCCTGGGTGATATTGTACTTCAGCACTGGCCCGACCTGGCGAGAACGCATATACATGAGACCAGATGGCAAGGGGCCGCCGCTTTTAGTACTTCCCAAACTCTGTACCCCTTGTCGCACACGATCTTTCTCAGAGATGCCAGGACCAACTTTGGGGAAAGGGAAGCGAAAGTCTACATGACCAGCATTAGCATTCAGCTTCGTGTGAGTAACTGTTACCCACTTGAAGAGCTCTCCACCATTAAACTCATGAATTTGGGATCAATCCGAAAGGCGACCGCATTCTGATCGAGAATATGCGGTATTCCCACCTATAATTGTTTGAGCAACATCAACGACTGCACTTATCAGATAGCAGAGGGTAAGACTTGATCATACCTGGCTGTGACCCTCCCGAGGATCGCGATAAAACTCGAGAGCTCCGCCAAAAAGAAGCTTTTCCATATATCTTCCCGATTCTCCTTTCTGAACGAAGGAAGAAGCCACTTGACCGCTTCCGTAATCCAGATGGTTGACATTTTGGGGAGTGTAGCTTGAAGCCGCTTGGGAGTTTTGAGCTAGATACCCTACAAACGCATGACAAAGCTCATGGGTAGTGGCAGATGCAAACATAAATTGGAACTCCTTGTACTTCTTTGTCATCTGAGCCAAAATCTCACGGGCTTGTCGTTTCTCTGCTGATGGTGCAGCCACTGTGCTCTTCTGCCACATGACGGAAGCAGTTCCGACCATATCAGCAACTCGCTAGAGATTGTTAGTCCAAATGCCCTGGCTGCAAGCTTCGACTTACTTGCCGACATGTTGAAATACAATCCTACAGCCTTGTTGGGCTTGTATGCGTGGAGGTTTCCGTCCCAGGTAAAGCCAGGCCTAGGAGTCATGCGTCTTGTACATGCCAAGATATCAGGCCCTCCCAAGTGAATGACGGTGACTTGTGGGAAATTCTGCCTCAATGCCGAGAGAAAATGGTCAACATAAGTCGCAATGTGATTGGGATCCCCACGGAATCGATGAGTCTTGCTTCTAATCCATTCTTGGATCACGGCTCTGCCGAGTTGAACAAGGCAACGCTTCCCTTCGGGTGTTTCGAGCATTTTGATTCCAATGTTGATGGCAGATGCAAGCTAGGTATATTCTGTCAGTCACCCTACTCTACAGTTGGATGCATGGTCAAGCTCGAACACTTACAGACGTGTAGGTCCAAGAGTTTTCCTCCTTGCTAAAAGTCTCGACATTCTCTCCGTCGGGCGTTACATGGGACTCGTTGATAACTAGGCCATTGATGCCGTATACACTCATGAACAAAGGCTCGCCACGCGGCATGACGATAAAGGGAAAGTGAAACAGGTATAATTTATAGAAACGATATATTGCAGTTGGTCTGAATGGGATATGTGAAAAAGGCTGTTGCACTCTGAGGGATTGGATGAATGTTGAGGGGAAGATGTGGTTCGATTTCTACTATGCTTAATCCAGGAGACTTCTCTTCTATTTATGTATCGAGCGGCTTCTTACCATCGTTCTGGAGATTATATAGTCGAGTTTGAAGACATGATCAGCAGTTGAGAATAGAAACAACATCGTATGCATGTTGGTTCAAGAAGACCGTATGCTTAGACCTCGCACCCAACTCCGACCTGCACAACAACCATTGAAGAAAGACAAATAAAGCCAACCGCATAAATATACAGCGATTTTCGTTTCAGGTACAGAGCGCGAGAAGTTATTATGTCCTTGAACAGGGTCGTGGTTTACCGTAGTTCGGCGGCTACTTGACTTATTACTGTGATCACGCTGGTCGCCTAAGATACTCTCACTCAACTTTAACCGCTGAGAAGGTGCACGAGTGGCATGATAATTGCTCTTTCTGAATTGCATGATACCCAAGATATCAAGCGCTTAGCCTTGGTCCTTTGATTCCCTGTTTTGCCGACCTGGCCTGCCTTCCAAATGTTCAACGTAGTAGGCGGTTAATGGAAGGAGATTTGGTCAGCGGCTGTGCCCCGCAAACCTGTAGCATGAAGCGCCTCAACCGTCGTATCCCTGTAGCACTCACTACCTGCCCATTTTCACCACTCATACCTTTATTCAGCAACCTTGCTACCAACTTCTTAGGCAGTGCCCATTTTCTTTACTGTTTGTTCATGCGTGGAATTATCTCCCTCTCTCACATACACAAGAATGGACGATAGCGATGCTACAACGAGCCTGGAGGATACTATCGATGTTCTAGATGAGAGCCATCGCAATGTATTCTGCAGAGCACTCTCAAATCTATTGTCGATTGATATCGCAGAGCAAACATATGCTCAGATCCTCGATGGGCTACCAACCGAAGACTCGCTCTTAGATGGCGCCCCGTATCTTGAAGGCCATCCGGTTTACGAATCAGGCCATACTCAGATCTGTGATGGATATCTGGACAAGGCTCGTATGATACGAGCTACCTATAACCCATCCGACCTATACTTCAATACATTCGTAAGTACCACTGGAATGGTCTCAAATTACAGAACGTTGACATCGAAACCAGCTTCTCAAATCCTTTCAAAAGACCTCCATGCACTCTCAAGAATTTAAACTCCGTCTCGTCGAGCTCGTTGTTATCGCTTGCCATCAAATAGCTGCGCACCTCTTTAATCTTGACGAGGGTGCACACAAACACCAGCTATACCAGGACTGGGCACAGCACCGGCGTATGGAACAAGTTCTGGCATCGCAAGCCAGAGACCCTATTCCACCTTGTGCGTTCTTCCACACATCGTACTACTATTTCGACCAATATCCCCAAGGACTTGCAGATGTTGTTGGATACTGGGCAGAAGGACAGATTTTCGGGGGCGTTGTCGTCTTTGACCGCGGAGAGACCGAATCAGAGGTATGTTGCTCGTATAAGAAACAAAGACAAGAGTCTCATAATTCTCAGTGTAAATCTATGTGGATACATGGGGCCCGGTTGAGAGGCCCAAGGACTCTTTATCCGCCCACACCAGATCAATTCGACTCTCTCATCAACTTTTTACTATCTGATCCAAAAGAAGGGGCTACTTGCCCTTTACCAATCCATGGGACTGACGAGAACCGCCCCCGGTGGGATCCGTATCATGCACTCGCCAAGTATCACATTTTCCGCGACAAGTACGAACGCAAACTTCCCATGGAACCTCCAAGGAAAGGATGCACGCTTGTCAATGCCGACTGGCCGGAATTGGGCGACGAGTACACGGTACGTAACACGGAATACATACGGAGAGAAGGAGGAGTAGTTACTGACGAGGAGATTGCTGCTGCAACGGCGCGCCTGAAAGAGGTGACTCCCTCATCGCCTTGTTGGCATCCGAGTCTTGAGAAACACAAATGATCAAAATGGATGATACAATTATTGGAGTCGTGTTTTGGGTATCTAGTCATGAAAGTATTGTCGATTGCAGACTACCATTTTTCTCTGATTGATTGGTAATGTCATTTTATGGAGATAAGAACTCATGATCTGATTGATGTGTTGCATTGGATGTATCATGAGACATATTCATGGTGTTAGTCATGATTTATTGCCGGCAAAAGTGGTCGCTTTTTGATAGTCAACATCATGAACTTAACTATCGAAATCACAAATAAATCAATTCTCTTACTATGCAAGAAATCTAGTTACTATTAATACATATTAAATAACCTTATCTTTCTTCTGTATATTTGGTGATATGCGTGTATGTTTACTTGATTGATGCTTCAAAACCTTGCCGGGATGATAAATGCGTAAGTAGTATCCGTCACAGTCGATGGGGCAGAAGCGAGGAATGGGAACAACTACGCACAAATAACCCTCAATCTCTTTCTTCAATTTCTTTCCCTCTTTAATCACCCGAAATCAACATTTCCAAAAGCTTCATTCCCTCGTTACTTAGTCTCCGTCTTCCGGCATCCGGACGTCATCTAACCAACCCCGCCCGACCTTCCGTCCGGGCCTCCGCACCCGCACCCGCATCCCGAATCTCCGCCCGGGGACTCACTCACCCACGCTCATTTTGTTGTGCCAACTCACCAAGTCCTCATCCCCAACTTCACCCAAACAAAATGGCTACACCCGCAAACACCACCGCAGAGGCTCTCGCCTCAGAGGAAACCTATTTCTCTCAAAACCCTCCCCCGCGCAATCTGGCGGCCCACACAGCTCTTGCAGATGGCTTCATTTCCTCCCACGCCGCTGCAGGCCGCCGCGTCGTCCTAGTCACCTCAGGTGGCACAACTGTTCCCCTGGAGAAGCAGACAGTCCGCTACATCGACAACTTCAGTGCTGGTACCCGTGGTGCTACGAGCGCAGAGTACTTTCTCGAAGCTGGCTACGCCGTCATCTTCTTGCATCGCCAGTTCAGTCTGCTGCCTTACTCGAGACACTACTCGCACGCTACGGATTGCTTTCTGGACTTTTTGACTGAGGATGCTGATGATAGGATTGCTGTGAGGGGCGAGGTGCAGGATAAGATGAGAGAGGTGTTGAGAAAGTATCGCAAGGCGAGGGATGGTAACATGCTTCTCACTCTGCCCTTTGTCACCATCGTCGACTACCTCCACGAGCTGCGTGAAATTGCCCGGCTCATGCGTCCTCTTGGCCCATCTGGCCTCCTCTACCTCGCCGCTGCTGTGTCGGACTTTTTTGTTCCTCCCGACCGCATGGCCGAGCACAAGATCCAGTCCACCAACGCTGTCGAGCAGAAGCGCACCGAGGAAGAAGAGACTTTTGACAATTTCGACTCATCTCCTTCAGTCCCGCGCTCAAAGCGTCTCATTGTCGATCTCGATCCCGTTCCCAAGTTCCTCAAGAACCTTGTCGACGGCTGGGCGCCAGAAGGCATGATTGTGTCTTTCAAGCTTGAGACAGACCCCGCGCTGCTCGTTCGCAAGGCTCGCTACAGTCTCGATCGCTACCAGCACCATCTCGTCATTGGAAATCTGCTCTCAACGCGAAAGTGGGAGGTTGTGTTTGTGAGTCCCAGAAGGGATGATCGCTGGGTGCGTGTGCCTCGCGAGGGTGGCTGGGGAGAGGCTGAGGAGAGACCACTTGTTGCAGAGGAACTGCCGGCCCAAGATCCTGACCTCGAGATCGAATCTCTTATTATCCCTGCAGTCCAGGAGCTACATGGTGAGCACATCAAGGGACAGAGTAAGAAATAAATAAAGGATGAGTCAAAATATAACACAATATACGGGTAGCTGCTGCGAGGATAAACGAACGAGCACGACTCTACAAAAAAACAAAAATTATATTTTACTATATGGTGGTATCTTATATACAAAGAAATGCAACATCACAACAAATTTTCTTCCTTTTCCTTTTGATTGATTGCCAAACTCCTTTCTAAACCAAAATGCAATGCTTTTGTTACGTGTCGTATTTTTTGAGCGCCAAAACTTCTGATTGAGCTCTGGTTATTTGCAAGACAATGATCAACTTTGTAGTGTGCCGTAGTAGATAAACGTCGGATTCCTAGTAGCTCAAAGGGCAGCCTTCCAGTTATGCAGCCCAAGAAGACTAACCTTGGCCAAGAACAGCGAGATCATAGATCCCACATAGATGGCGCCAGTCAGGATGATGAGTCCCCAGTACTCACCACCATTGGCCTGGACGATACTGCCACCGATGGGAATACCAATCAGACAAGCAAAAGACACAATCGTGTATGCCGTCGCATAGTATCGTCCGTACTCCTGGGTCTTGCACAGTCGTCCAATACAAACAGGTGCGATGGCGATAGAAGTACCAGAGGAGAAACCGAAGAGCACGGCGAAGACGATGACACCGGCTGTCGTTCCACCAAGAGGAAGCCATACGCAGAAACATGCCACGATGGCAAGAATGACAGCGAGGATGCTGACGTTGAAAGGACCGATCACATCGGCGTAGTAGCCCGGAAGAATCCGACCAATGACTGAACCAGCGTTGAGAATAGGGATGAGGTTATAGGAAAAGTCCTTCCCAAAACCCTTGTGCAGCGCATAAGTTGAGATGTAGCCGAGAGGAATGAAGAGTGAGAATTCGAGCAGGAAAACGCCAATGGTTGTGAAGAGGAAAGGTAGACTCTTAAAGATTAGGAAGTTGGGGTGCGCGGTTGCGTCCTTGGCTGGTGGAAGTCGGGACTTGAGGAGGCTGATACCGATCAAACTGCAGACGAGGCAGATGAGAGCAATAACTCGGGTTGCCCACCCATAACCGATCTTGTCGATTAGTCGAGTCAACATAAAAGGGTAGATGATACCGCCAATACCACCGGCAGTGGATGCAACACCAGTCGCCAAGCCTCGTCGGGCCTTGAAGAAGTGACCAACCGCAGCGATCGATGGAGTGAAGAGCAGCGAAGATCCGAATCCGCAGAGTAAGCCGAATGAGACAACAAAGTGCCAGAGTTCTTTACAAGTCAGCGCAAACAATACCAAGCAAATCTGAAGGAGTGAAAAGACTTACGAGTAGCAAAACTCATAAAGATCATACCGCCAACGGTGAAAACTGCACCAGCAATGACGAGCCACCTGGGACCATACTTGTCAAAGACAGGCCCAATATAGACACCGCAGAAGAAGGCGAGGAAGGTGTAGATGGAAAAGATCCAGCCAACGGTGCCCTCACTATACTCTGTGAGTTGGTTGTCGAGGACATAGGCCTGAAACGTGCCGAGAGTGTTCATTAGTCCAAGCGAAGCGAATAGAGAGAACCACGAACCAGCGACCACGGACCACGCCTGCAAGCCGCCCTCGGGGTACGTTTCCTGATAAGAGGCTGTAGATGCAGCGGTTTGGTGCTTCTCGAGATCTCCGCCTGTCTTTACATCGCCGTTTTCCGCGTCGACTTGGTTGACATGGTTAATAACATCGTCTTCCTCGTAGAGGGCGCGAGAGGTGACTTGGTGGCAATCCATTTTGTCTTGTTTCGATTCGTTCTTGGTCCGTCCGTCCCCAAATAGCGCTTTTCTTGTGTCTTTACAGATACTTCAACATGCCAATTGGATGATATTCAATGTTTGGGAAAAAAAGACGAAACAAGGGGTCGATCATGCTTAAATATAAACATGATCGGGTCTCGGCGCCGCCCCGGCGAAGAAGAACGGGACCCGTTTTCGGAGTGCGGCTGGACTGACCTAAGAGAAAGGATTTGTCGTGATGGGAAAAGTAATGAAAACTCATCATTTGTTCGCCTACCTTGTCTAGCGCCACCGGTTCGTGGATATGGAACGGTCGTTGATCCCAAATCGAGACATGCTTGTTGGGTCTAAACCGAAAGCAAGGAATAGCCAACGCCTTCTTAAGACAAGGCAAATGCGCTCTCTTTTCTCCTCGGGAAACGTTATCGGTCAAGAACTACGTCGGCCAACGCAGTTGGTCCTCCGTCTTCTTCTTTCTCAGTTGTGTGTGTGTGGGTGGTCAGATGGGTCACTTTCCCCAGCTTTTCCCTATGACGCTATAATAGCCGGCCTCAACCCACCCCCTCGGAGTTCCATCGATCTACCGTATCAAAATTGGTAGTGGAGGAAAGCCAAGGGCGACTAATGTAGAGTTGAGTCACATTGCGTTGGATCGGTGTTGCATTTATGTAGTATTCGCTGAATAAAATTCGCCATCGGCTCGCATTCGGCCGACATTATGCATGTATTATTATCTGTCAATGGTGTCAATGACACAACGTCTGAACTAACCTCCGCTCTAATCAAGCCTCTTCATCCTCGACATCCTCCATAGTCACATGCCGTAACGGCGGGTCTCGGCTGGGTTGTACTTCCGCATCCCGGTCGACCATTTTGAGGTAGCCTTCCTGCTCTAGCCGGTCTGCTTCTTCTGGCTCTATCAATCCGCCCTGGCCTTGGCCCTTGTTCATCTTCATTTTAACTGATGTAGGCACAAATGCTGAAACAGCTTCTTTTCGTAGATCGCGAACCACAGGCTTCGCTTCGTATACAGTCTTTGCTTCCACAGGTGGTGGTGTATCCTTCTTTTGCTGCTTGTCTTCGTCGTCTTGTCTCGCTGCGTTCTCTGCCGCTCTCTTGGCTCGTCGCTCGGCATACCATTTATCCATAACGTCCTTGGGAATTGGTGGAGGTGTATCTCGAGGCATGGGAATTCTCTTGATTTCGTCGGGAACGTCTTCATCACTGGTCGTAGCATCATTTGACCCTCTGCGCCTCTTGCCCAGAACGCCAGGCCCCGAATCGCGATCTCTGTTCCATCCTCGCCCAAATGTTGGTGCCTTGTCGCCCAGCGTCTCTCTTGCCTTCTTCACTGCTTTGAGTTCCTTCTCGAGACTTTCCAGAGTTGTCTCTTCATGGCGCGTAAGTTTGCCGCCGCCTGATGTGACTTTCTTGAGGTCGTCGATTTGCTTTTGTATGCGCTCGGGGTTCTTTCGCGACAGCTTCTCGTTTAAGCGTTCTTGTCGTTCATGTTTGCCTGTGCATGTTGTTAGGTGTATATTTCAGACATCTGGCATCTCACCAACCTTTCTTTAGAGCTTTGGCCTTGTCAGCTTTGCGCTGAGCTTGTACGGGATTGTAGTTCTTTTCTTTTGGCATCGCGACAATACCAGTGATTCAGACTGCGCCCGTTTTGTATTTTGGTCTTGGAATGATGTCAGGAGTATAATTCCAATATCCTCTCTCAATTAGATGATGTTAATCGAATGGGTAGGCTGTGTTGAGTCCTGTCGTAGTTTGTTTTCGGTTTGTTGAAGTTGAACATATCTTTAAGTTTGCTGGGTTACTTCCTTGTCGCGATCATATTGCCCCACTTGATGACTAAGGAGGGTATCATGAGCAGAATTACAACGGTAGAAATGGGCTTGGAAGTGATGTAACGTCTTCACGCCTTTTCTTGCTTGTCATGATCAGCGTCATTCTAGATTATCGCCAATTTTCTACCAATAGATTATTAACCATCGCATACAACACCAGCCGTTCGAAGCAAGACTTCAATGTTACCAGAAAGAAAAGTGAATTGTCCCTTATATGCACACACGTGTATAATAGTGCACTTCCGCCGATGCAGATTCATATCGTTTTCCTAATAAACCATGTACCTTGAAATTGAAACAAGAATCAAGTCATAATTATTCATAACAACGAAATACACCTGTCCAAAACAAACTTCAAATAAAACCCTTCAAAAACCTCAAGCTTGAGCTTAGAAGCCAGTGGTTTGTAGGCACAATACATCAATATGCCTTTGGATAATCCCATTCTCCTTTCCATGCATTTCAATTCCATCTCTGATAGTGACAAATCAAGCGCCGGAATCCCCTAGGTTTTCCGATTCCTTCCTTTCTGTTGTAAACGCCGTAATCATTGTGTAGCTGGTAGCTGGGTATGTTGCCGAGGTTCGTAGTGTACAGCCGGATCTTGTTGGTAAGCCCGGTCTCAAGCTGATAGACCAAGGTGCGCCTCCGAATTGGGCTTAGTAGACGAAAGTTCTACACCCAACTTCTCAGCAACACAACTGCTGGAAACATCTTTGCCCATGTATTTTTGAAGAATGGTGTCAAAGTCGGTTTCTGCCACCACAGGCCCTGTTCCGGAGCACTTGGCCTTCTTGGTGAGCTCGGAGCAAAGACCGTCCAGATCGAACTCGCCATTCTGGGCCTTGGGACAAGCTTGGAGTTTCTCCCTAATATCAAGGTTAGATCGTCAACTTTCCTGATAACCGAGAAGCAATACATACCAAAGCTGATTGCAGTTCATGTTCTGTTTCTTGGGGGGTTCGTCGTCACAAGACTCTTTCTGAGCATCAATCTGATCGATCAGATTGGAAGCCTTCTTGTGCTGGTTGTTCGCCTGAGCATTGGGGCTGTTGGGCGCCATGTTGTAAGGAGTAAAGAAATCACTGTCAATAGCATCATTGAAGAAGTCGTCGAACGATGGGTTGGACAAAACATTGGCTTGAGGTTCGCGGTAGTCGCCAAAGAGTTGTGGGTCAAATTGTCCACCGTTCTGTTGCGAAAGCCAGTCAAAGTTGGTGCTGTTGAGATCGACATTACCGAATTGGCTAGCATTGTTCTGACCGGACTGTTCCTCGCCGATGGTGGTCATCGTATCAACAGGCTTGAAACCCATAGGCGACTGGTTGAAAGGTTCGGGCGAGGTGCCGCAAGAAGAGCTGGGACCAGTGTTTGAATGCGATGAAGCAGATGGGGAACTTGAGGCGCCGTTGACGCTGTAGTTTCCAGAGTCGACGCTCGTGCGGGAAGGGTTGGTAGCCGAACTTGCCATGGAAGGGCTGAAAACACCCGAGAACTTGGCTAAATCGTCCTTAAATTGCTGCGCCGATTGCGCGTTGTTATTCATATTGTTGTTTGGGCTTGGGTAAGAAGCCTTTTGTTGATCTGGGCTTGTAGGAGATGATCCTTGAGGCCTATTGGTAGGAGGGCCTGGGAGCATGCCAAACTTGGGAAATTCGAACTGGAAGTTAACATCGCCAAGATTGCTAACAGCAGCACTACCAAAGGGGACCTTTTCTCTAGGCAGAGTTTTGGTGGTTGACATGACAGTGACCTTTTGCTTGTACTGGTTGAGTTCAGCCGTCATACGCTCAACCTGTGCTCGCAGCATGCCATTCTCATGGTTAGCGGCCTGAGAAGCCTTTTCCAGCTCGTCAACCTTTGTCTCTAGATCCTTCAGGTGCTTTTCCTTGCGTTCTCTGAAAGCACGCTGAGCAGCTCGGTTTTGAGCTTTACGTTTCTATCATGTGTTAGTAGTGCATTGACTAGTTGTGACATGGTAAAACATACTGAACTAGGCTCGGATGTAAGAGGCTTACGGCCGGGTTTCTTGGGAACCTTGCCGTTGCTTTCGCGTCGCTTGTGTTCTTGACCTGGGCTGTCTTCGTCGTCCTCATCGTCTGGGTAGCTGCGTTTCTCGGGAGTCTCGGTCTCTGAAGAGTCGGACAAAGCCACAGAGGCGGCATTGTTTGTGGAATCGGCGGCGGTGCCAGGAAGGTCTCCAATCATAGATGGCTGATCCTCGCTGGCAAAAGAGAAATCAAAGCCAGAGTCGCCAAAGTCATAGTCATAGTTGTCGAGGAAGGGACTCTCCTGGAAAGCTGAGGCCTGAGCGGGTTTTTGTTGGCTGGCGGAGTTGCGGAAAGAGTTGTTCGGGACAGCCACAGCGTTGTTGGCGGTAGAACCAGCAAGTTGCTGCTTATTGGAGTTCAGAGCAGCAAAGAGAAGGTTCTGCTGTTGCGGGGTCAAAAGAAAGTTGGGTGGCAAAGTGCCTCCAGTGCCGGTGGAAGTCATCGCGAGTGATGGACTGTGAGGCTCGTGGAGGAAGAGTGTCGCGAAGGATGGAAAATTATTTGAAATCGGAAGAAGTGAGTTTCAAGACGCTACAGATTGGATACCAAATCCAAGCAAGCTCTCTGCCAGACCAGGCTCACGCAGGAGGGGGGGCAAAGAGCCTGAGCGCGTGTAGCGGCGACGTCGGGGATCTGACAGGACCTAAAGAGGCGGGGCTTGGTTTATAATGGGTTAAGATTGCTGCACGTATCCGTCAAAGTCATGGAACCAAGTGCAGTGCGGTGTAGAATGGATAAAGGATAAACGAGAATTTTCGGATTGAATTGGATTGGATTCAGGAACAAGGAACTGAGGCTATCGAGAAGATCAATGAGTATGTAAGTAAGCAAGATGGATGATGAAATTGGCCGCCTGTCGACGGGTGTCAAGGTCAGGTGTAGGCGGAGCCAGGGATAATGAATGGGAGAAAAGCCCGCTAAACTGTCACTGTAGGTAGGCAAACGCCATGAGAGCGGGGGGGACAGCTGAGCCAGCGGGCGTTGACTTGAAACTGCACTGTAAGACACTGTATCGACGCGCACCAAAGGGTCCAAAGCGGAGTTTCCATCCTGAAAATTTGCTGCCTGAGTCACAAATATTTCTTCTAGCTGCTTCTTTCATCAGCTCACTAGGCCTTGAACAGGAACTAACATGGGTGGGGGGACTAGGGAGGCCAGGAGGCTGGCACAAGCCTGTGAACCTTTGACAGTGTGAATAGCATCAAAGTTGCATTTGTCAGCCGGGGCGACCGGTTCTTACCCAGGATCTTGGTATCAATCGGCCTGACTGACTTACAACAAGGGGAAAAGACGTAATAAAAGCCGGGTGAGATGAGCATATTATTTCCTATTTCCTCTCTTTTCTCTCTGTTATCGTCTGACTCACAGAAAGTCACTGGTCTAGGTATCATCTACAGTGACACTTGGGTAGATGGTGCCCCGGCTTATACCCGACTCTTTTCGGCATATAACTTCCATTGACATCCACGCCCTTTGACCTTGTCCCACGGAGTACTCGCTCGAATCTCCGAGTCTTTGCATGATTACTTTTGACTCTCAGTTGGCTGTCTCAATGACATCAGTTTCAGCCATTTCTGTTTGTTGACAGAGTCCTGTATTATACCGTCTTATCCTTTCATCCTCCATCATCTCATATTTCTCCCCGCCCCCGGATTTAGACAAGATTCGGACTTTGCCTTGCCGTTAATTCATAAACTCCGCTGACCAATCACTGTTCCTTGTACTTCCCAATGGGTCAAGCCCACTGTCAACCGCTCAGACGTTGTTGCTATGGATCTGATCTCAACGGTTACTCTTAATAAAGACAGCCGTTAAAACAATCTGCCATGAACTTATACCTGGGAAACTGATTGGTTTCGAAGGTACGTAGCATAATCTGACAAAAACACTGCATGTAGTATGCACCCTCGGCGCTCGCAAAAGGTGTAGTCCGGAGCTCGGATCTTACATGCATGCATGTTTTGGAATCATTCGAAAGACCCTGTTTGCAGCTTGGCATCCCACGTGTTCGGGCTAATACTAAGCCGCTAAACAGAGCAGAGCAGAATTGGTTCAGGGTATTCACATTTGGACTGGGTTGTGTATTCGAAAAATAGTTAACCCAAATAAATATATCATTACTAGTAAATGAACTACATTGCATTATGACTATCCGTTTAGGCTTTGAAGTTGCACCAAACTACCAAATTAGTTGTGAATATCAACACTTCCTGCAAACACCAAACCATACCACACTCGACAACAATGCCTCGAACTTGATTATGATATCCGCCGGAGGACAGTTTACCAAATGGATCCATCGTTAGTGCGCACCATCCTTGACAGTGAAGGTACGATCGTCTTCGGCGTAAGCATCGACCTTGTACTTGGAGAACTCGCGAGTTTTGACACGATGAGCAAAAAGAATATCGAGCTCCTCAAAAGTCTTGTTCTTCGTTTCAGGAAGCCGAAAGAATGTCCAGATAAAGAAGAAGAAAGAACAACCGCCCCAGAAGAATCCAGTCTTTCCTCGCCAGTTCCCAGCTGTCGGGTTCAGCATGTATGGGTTGATGACATTGCAAATAATTTGGGCAATGTAGTATGCGATTCGACTGGCGCAAACCGTCTTTGCTCGCAAGCGAGTAGAACTCACTTCACTGATAATGGCATAACAAATTGGGCCTACTGTCATGTAGTAAACTCCCAACCAAATGAGCATCATACTGGCTTGGGCATAATTGCCGCTTTGTGAGTCTCCTGCACCGACGCTGATGAAACCTACTATCATCAGTACCGCTGTGAGCAAACCAAGGCCCCAGAGATACAGCGTGCGCCGACCAAAGGGAGCTAGCAGCCACCAAGAGATGACTGTGCCAACAGAAGCGATGCCTAGACCGCCGACAGACATTCTGAACGAAATAGACTCAGGAAGTCCAGCCTGGACAAAGAAGTATGTCGGTGTCCCACCCATGGCCGAGCCGCAAAAGGGTTGAGCCGCAAAAGCCATGCAAGCAATCTCAGTTCTGCGTCTGTCGATTCCACGGAAGCAGTCCATATACGAGGTACCTTGATCGATTGCTTTCTCGATCTCATTGGTATGAATCATCATGGCGACTGCTTGTTTGGCATGGCCGGGTTCCTTTGAAGAGCTCAGTCGCATGACTGATTTCTCAGCTTCGTCGTAGTTGCCGATACGAACAAAGTACCATGGTGACTCAGGTGCGAAGAAAAGAACTGCGAATAACGGAAGAGGCCATGCCCACTGAATTGCAAATGGTACTCGATAAGACCAATGCCCGGTATTGTTCGAGAAGCCGGCTTGTACACCGGCCGAAATGAGTTGTCCGAGAGCCCAGCAGAGGTTAACATAAACAGTTAAATAACCTCTTAATGCCATAGGACAGACTTCGGAAGCATATGCGGGGGCCATGGTGGCAAATACACCCCATGGGATGCCACAGAGAAATTGTCCGACGAGAAGTACAGGGAGGTTAGGCGAGAAGAAGGATATAAAGATGAAGCCACATATGGCTACCAAGGAGGCGAGAAGTACTTTGCGATATCCAAGTTTATGGGTGAAGTAACCATTGGCAAAGGCTCCGATGATGGTGCCAACACTGACAGCGTTGCTAAGAGCGTTCTGCCAAGAAGCTGTGATTTGCCATGTATCGGTTGAAGGTTGGTAGGTCCCGTAGTGCTCCCGGAAGGCAGGTTGAGCGAAGAAAGATGATATCAGGACAATGTCGTAACCTTCCATGATGATTGAGGTTGAAAGTAGGACCGACCACAAGACGGCTTTGGGATATTTCCGAATAGCCTGGAGTAACGTGAGGCTATGTTCCTCTTCTGCGGCCTGCTTTGCAATGGCTGTGTCTTTGACCATCTCAGAAGCTGGGGCATGGTCATCTTCGCTGACTCTGGCGACCTTGTCGTCCATGATGCTTGGCATGACGAAGAAAGTTGAGTGGTGTAGGAAGATGAAGCACTCCTAGAGTACTGGGGTATTGTATCATTATGGGAATCAGTCAGACAACGAGCAGCACTGGCTATATATAGTTGAGTTATGCCAGGATATCTCAGCTGTCATGTAGAGGTAGAGCTATTGGTTCTTGATCCCATGGTGCGTATCAAGGTAAGCTCTCTTTCTCTCATGATCATCCGGGCGTTGTGGGGAAGAATCCGGGGATCAAGAACTCCTGAGCTTGTCATCCTTGTCAGTTTCTTCAACAAACCTGGGGTAAGGGTGTGGAGATGATGTTTGAGGCTGCTCGATCCCCACCGGAGCAAGTTGGCTGCATTGCTTTTTATATCCTCCGGTGGGGGAGGGGAACGACTTGACTTGATACAAGTTGAACCGTTGTTTTCCTTTCGGATATGGACTTATCGAGTTATTCTTTATTGTGAATGAGGAGTCCATGTAAATAACTTCTCTTTGATAGTAAAAATGAAGAATTTATGGTGATGATTTTTGACAGAAAGTCAAATGTCATACATAGCCCTGTTGCTATAAAGTTTAGGTGCAATTACCGTATAGTTTTGCGAAATTTGGTAGCGGGCGCCACAGACATACTCACCTACCTGTCATTAGTTACAGAGCTGACTTGTCTTTTCCAGACCTCATATAATAATTTTGGGCTGACATGAATGAAGTGTTTTTGTGGCGTGTACTATCGAACATCGCAAAAATATATGGATACGGTTTCAGTATTCAGCAAGGATACGACTCATACCTCACGAGTTAAACTATCACGCGTCAGGAGAGATTGAGATTGAGTGTTGGTGTTCGATTTGGGTAGCCCAGCAACAAATGATAGAGACTGAAGATGGAAAGAGTAACCCCGCAGACCAAAGTATGTACCTGCCTACAGTACACTCTTAGATTGAACCTGCCAATCGCAGCTTCCTCAATTACCTATACGTTATCACAAACGCTCAACGACTTCAACTTCACAAACATGATCTGCTACTAGGTAGTCAAAATCACGATGCCTCCTCAGGACGAGCTCATGCCATTTCAGTGTCATTTCTGCCCCAAGACATTCGGGCGACAGGAACACTTGGCGCGGCATGTCAGAGCCCATACGCGTGAGAAGCCATATGGCTGCCGACAATGCAACAAATCTTTCACAAGACAAGACGTTTTACAGAGACATCAGGCAACCCACAGCTTAGGTGCAGTCAATCGCAACGCAGTATCAGCTAGAGCATGCAAAGAATGCGCTGCAGGTCGCAGTCGCTGCTCAAGAGAACTGCCATGCGGAAGATGCAAAGAAAGAAACTTGGAATGCATCTATCCCAAGTCTACAAGACGAAAGCCTCGTTTAGCGGCCCAACGAAACACTACAGCTACCCAATCTGCTAGTTCGTCTACAGAAAATTCGAATGAGGGTATCGAAGTCCATGGTCGCGCTCAGCTCTCAGAAGAAGTGCTGGAAAACACTTCTGTACTCATGGAGAACAATACAATAGAGAATGGTGGCGAAGGTGGGTGGATTGCTAATGAGCATCAACCTATCCCGATGACATCTACTGGCGGTCTGATGACCGCTACTTCACTGCCAGAATCCATGTTTCAGATCAACGACCTAGGTGACTTTGCGGTTGGTAGAACCATGACGGAACCGACTATGGGAGCATCCAGCATCAACTGGCTGAGTGATAGCCAATATCTTTCCATGTGGGAGAGTCAGCTATCGGCTGTTCCCGATGGCCTTGGACCTGTAGGATATGCGTTTCCCTCTGGACTTGCTAGGCCCAACCCCATCTCACCCTGGATCTCAAATCAGTACAGCGACGTCAATAGTAATAGCGCTGATATGGCCAGGTCAGATCATGGACCAACCTACGCGCCAAGCCCAATGGCTGCTGAGAGCCCCCATTACAGTCGATCAGACAGCCTCCGCGGATCCAGTGTGTCAAAGTCAACTGATGGGACGCTTTATGTAGAAGGAACGATGGCAAGAGCACCGTTTGGTGGCCAGCTCTTAGGCCGAAACATGAACCAACCCAATACATCTCACGCGGCGGATGCCGGATCGATTAACAGAGGCCCGGATTCACTCGAATTGGACAGCCAAGCAGACTCTTCTCACTATGTATCAGACGACCTTTACTCCGAGTTAGTCTCAGCTGCTCGTGGACACGCCGAAGTTCACAGCCAGGACTTGCCTACTGCCCCAATCCCCCCGATAGGGCATATCAGATGCTTTGTGCGACTATACTATGAAAAATTCCATGTTATATATCCTTTTCTACGAAAGAGCGCCTCGATATGGCAAGACTCAAGCAATTGGATTCTGTTGCTGGCCGTGTCAGTTGTTGGTGCCAAGTATCTGGGAGGCACATGGTCACAATCCTTGTCCAGGCTATTGGAAGCAATCTTGGACCACAGGCTTCAGCCTATGTCTGAGAAAAGTGATCAGGACAGTCATGGTACTTGGATTCCAGGTTCCTCACAGTCACGAGTTCGGTTGGACTTTATAACACTCCAAGCCTTTATCATCAGTATGATCGACAGGCTTCATAGTGGCGAGAAGGCCGTCATGGAGCGTGCGCTGAGCCAAATGTTTCTCCTTGTTGAACAATGTAGAAGCATGAATCTACTGTCCCGGGCGCCGCCCAAGATCAATAACGAGACGACACGCAGTAATGGTTCATCCATCACAGAATGGCTACGAGCTCAATCCGAGTTACGAACGGGATTGATGGTATGGGTATGTTATTATATGCGCCAGCCTTTCGACTTGTTCTGATATCTTAGATTCTCGATTCCATCATTGCATACGAGTTCGATTGCCCGCACCTCCTACAGCTCCACGAAGTCAAGACCGCACTTCCGTGCCAAGAAGGGATTTGGGATGAGCCGACATGGGAGAGAATCAACAGCAATGGCTGTCGCCAAGGTTAGCCATACGGGCCTCAAAACCCCAAATAATGTCGACCTACCACTAACTCGGCATTTCTGTGACAGCAACAGTACTCGAGGCACTCCATCTTCTTTACATGGAAAAACGACAACCAGAGCGTTTGACTGAATTCGGAAATATTATAATGATTTACGCCGTTTGTCGCAGGACTCACGAGGCCACCTATCAATATGCAACTGCGCTGTCTAGATGGACTCCAGTTGCCCATGTCGAACCCTGCTCCGAATCAATTACTGTGGCTGAATCGTGGCCACCAAGTCTTGACATAATGACACGGTGGAGGAATAGTGCTTGCGATAGCCTTGACATGCTACATTGGAAAGCAAACGGTAAAGCTGCCAATGCCGGGGGTTCGGAACACCCAACTATTCTTCTTCTTCACCTCTCCCGGCTATACCTCTTGGCGCCCTACAAGCATTTACAAAGGGTAGCGACGTCAGCAGCGTTGACTGAAGCGACCAATGGAGCTTATTCTACTGTGGATTATTCGGAAGCATATAACCATCTTTATCGTTGGGCAAATGTTGACCAGTACAAGGCAAGGCTGTCTATCGTCCATGCCGGAGCCTTGATATGGCATATCCGCCGGTACAGTAGTAGCAGCTTTATAGAGCCTCATGCCATTTATCTTGCTACTCTTCTGGTATGGGCCTACAGTGTGTTTACTGCACGGCCTACAAGTTCAGAGTCACTACAGGACACCAGGGCGCCAGGGCCAAGACAGGATCTCACGAGCCATGTTTTACAGGGCTCTGCTAACGTGGGGAATACACCGCAGTATGATGATGAAGAGGAAGAAGAAGAACCAGAACCAGCATTTATACATCTGGATCGGCCATGTGATGATGAAATGGTCCAAACTTACATACGCCTTGGGCACAAGATGAAAGGCTTTATGCAGCGAGTTGGAGATATTTGCAGTACTGACGCCCCGCCAAAGATTCTAAAGGAAGGTATAAGGCTACTGTCGCACGCAATGGATAAGAAAAAAGCATGGGGAATAGAGGTCTCATTTGTCAAGGGTTTAGCAAGTCTATTGGATGCAACCACTGTTCATCAAAGTGAGAGAGCAGTAGGTAGTGGTTTATTCTGAGTTTATATGAACCTATCTATCACCACCTCGGAGTCTCTGGTTGACATGATATCTCGCTGATCTCAAATACTCAGAGCACTTTATCCTTCTCTTACGAAAACCGGCATCTGTGACAAAGGACTATCCACTGTCACACTCTGTCCCGAATCGTAAGACGATTCACCATCGAAGGAAGACCACTTCTTGCCTTGGGGAAGCTGAGGGAGATACACCTCAATGCTGTTCTGGCCTGGTTTGAGGATGGGGCACACAAGATACTTGTTGCCGTACAGATACTGGGTGGAGATGTTCCAGCAGTTCTTATCAGCTGGAAACTCGTAGAACAGAGGTCTCATAACCGGTGTTCCCTTCTCGTGTGCTTCCTTCATAAGCTTTCGTGTATATGGTCGAAGCTCCTCCCGCATCTTGATGTACTTGACGCAGATGTCATAGACCTTGGGGCCATAGGACCAAACCTCGTTGGGGGCGCCACTACAGCAAGTCGCTCCGCCGGTGGTTCCATGCTGTGGCTGGCGAGGTTCACGATCGCCATGCAGTCGCATCACTGGGCAGAAGGTACCCCATTGAAACCATCGTACAAAGAGCTCCCGGAAATTCTCATCGTTGGGATCACCTCCGTGAAAGCCTCCGATATCTGTTGTCCACCATGGTAGTCCGGAGAGTCCCATGTTGAGACCAGCACATATCTGATTGTGGAAGCTACCCCACGACGACGCAATATCACCGCTCCATACAAGAGCACCGTACTTTTGGCTACCGGCCCAAGCACAACGGAGGAGGTTGACGATGTTCTTTTGCCCTTCTGCCTCCTGACCCTCATAGAATGCTCGAGCGTATTCGACAGGATAAATGTTTCCGATGGTACTATTCGAGCCTTGGAAATATCGATAATTTTCAAAGTCGTATGCTGCATATTCCGGCTCTGCTTCGTCTAACCAGAATGTCTTGATGCCTTTGGTAAAGTAATTCTTCTTGACAGTCTCCCACAAGTACTTCCTGGCATCTGGATTGGTGGTGTCGATGTGAACAGTCTCGCCTTGGAAATCGAGTCCAATACGAACACCTCGATCCGTGCGGATCAAGTAACCATGTTCTACCATATAATCATAGTTTTCCGATTTCTTGTCAACGGTTGGCCAGATAGAAACCATGAGCTCGATCCCAAGATCTTTGAGTTCCTTGGTCATCGCATCTATGTCTTGTCAGCACTGTTTCGCTCCACGATACAAGGGGACTTACCAGGGTCGGGCCAGTACTCGGGGTCAAATTTCCATTCACCCTGCTTATGCCAGTGGAAGAAATCGACAACGATCAGATCAATTGGGATTTCTCGTCGCTTGTACTCCCTGGCTACCTCCAAAAGCTCCTCTTGCGTTTGGTATCGCAGCTTGCACTGCCAAAATCCAAGTCCGTACTCAGGCATAAGAGGTACTTTTCCTGTGGCGTCTGCATACGTTTCCACGATTTGGGCTGGCGAGTCTCCTGCGACGATCCAGTAGTCGAGGACCTGCGTTGAGAATGCTTCAAATGACATGACATTCTTTCCGAAGACGGCTCTGCCGATTGCAGGATTGTTCCACAGGAGTCCGTATCCAAGTGACGACACGGCAAACGGGACACTTGCTTGAGAATTGCGATGGGCTAGTTCGAGGTCCATGCCCTTCAAGTCAAGCCATGGCTGTTGGTACTGTCCCATTCCGAATATCTTTTCATCGGGGCTGACACTCTCGAGCCGCATGGTCAAGTGATAATTCTCAGTTCCAAGGATACCCTTGAACTCGCGTGCTTCGACTTCAAGAGCACTGCACTTTGGATCGATGAGATCCAGTCTGTTGCGGCAGTACTCTTCAAGCAGCAGTTTTCCATCTGCGTTCTCGATAGTCAACTTGCCGAGACGAGAGATTCGTGCTTTGATGTTACCATTGGTGATGGTTGCAGAGTCCTCAGCAATGGATATCTTGGGTGTTATTTCTTCGAGCTGTTGGAGAGCCCAGTCCTCAGATGACATCTTTGCGGACTTGGTGGCTCTCACACGGAATGCATTGGGGCCCCATGGCTCAATCCATACATCCTCCGCATCGTACTTGTAGCGGAGGCGGGTTTTGTCGTCAAAGAACATGATGGCAATTCTCGCCGGATGAAGGGATTGTGCTTGTTCAGGTTGTGTTGTAGTGAGTCTGATACACTCAATTGCCGTGCTTGCATCAAAAGGCCAATGCTGTAACTACAGTCCAGAATAAATACTCAAACGAGCGAACCCAATCTTTGAGGCCGTCACTTTCCCCGCCGGAGGAATGCAAGTCCTCCAGTCGGGTATTATTGGTGATCCAATGACAGCATTCGCGGCAACATCATGCATGCATCTCCAACTTCCCCACCGGAGTTGTGTGAGGACTGCATCAACGCTACATTAGTACACTACCCGTATTTGTAAGGCGATGGCATGCCTATAAACCAAGAAACACATGACATCACGAGCGAGGTCATTATAGATAAGGGATTTTATAACAATCAGGCTCACTTAGTTGAGACCTGTAGGGTTGTGGAGGAAGAGGCCCAACAGGTGCAAACAACAATGGACTCACTGGTGTATAGCAAGGTAGGACAAGGCTCAAATGAGATTTCTCAATCTTGCAGACCATAGCAACTATTAAACCACCTATGCGTTTCCTTGCTCTCGGCGGGATGATTTCCCTAAATACCTAGCAATTCTTGAACGCAACATCTGGACTGTCTGCCGGTATCCCTGCATCTTCCCGACAGTTCATTACTATGGCCATGCCGTTTCTGTTCAACCATCCTGTTTTCTTGGTTCTTCGGATCCAGCAAGTGCCTCTCCTACACAGACGTCCTTGAAGTATGTCGTTAGTAGTGTCTCTATATTTGAAAAAGCAGGATGTAAGGGCTCAAACTCGGTACTTACCCTTCAGGTCACCCTGAGATAGAAACTTGTGCAAGCACACATTGCGAGCCAATTTCCATCCGGTAGTTTAGCGTTGGCAAGGACCTCGGCAGAGGGGATAGTTGAGTTGTTCAATCATCACCCTATGCAGGCGAATGGTCTTTGCAATCTCGTAAGCCTGTCGCTTACTGGACAGAGCTGCACACGTCACAATTTTGAGTCGACGAAGAGTACGTCTCATGCGTAAATTGTTTGACATGAGTATTTCAGTGTTGTGCATGATGGTGCGATTATTTCTCAAGAGTTGTCGCTTGATTTGCACGTCTACGGTAGTGTCGCCCTTGAGTTCGCGATTTTCTTGTTGAAGCTTGGAAAAACTTTCCTTGAGTGTACGATACAGCTCCTTCAATGCTTGGTCACGGGGAACCTTTTGTGTTTGTGCGACGCTCCTGGCTGTGGGAACTTCACCGTATACAACCGACGGCTGCGTCAAATAGACGAGCTCCCCATTTAGCTGGGGGATCGCCATGGATGTTAATTCTTTGATCAGATGACAGATCTATTGAACTGTTAAAGGAGACTTTGGATATCGGCGTATACTAACCAGAGAAGACTAATCCGTCGTGAGAATGATGGGCCACGGAATAGATTACCGGACGATAACAAAAGTAGAAATGCAGCCGTGGCTGAGTTAATCTTGCAAGAATGAAGTGTTTCCCTTCTTTGGGTGCGATTGTCACTTCTTGTCAGTCAGTGCAAGAGTTCAAATCTGTAGGCAGGCAGATTTCGAGAGGTTCATCCGCTCAAGGCAGGCAGCAGGACTCCCGCGTTATTCTTCCTTCTGAAATGAATGCACCTACACTCCACCTTCTTTCTTTTTTATCTTCACCAGTGGCCGCAAGCTGATTATTCCCCTGAGCACATTTCTTTCTCTATAGAACCCGCGAAAGAGTCGAGAAACAATGGCACAACCTTACGCAAATGTTGGACAGCCCCAGGCTTACCGGGAATATCACTCAGAACCTCGTCCAGACGACAAATTACCACCGCTCGGCTGTAGTAAGGTATATTGCCACTTCCTTTATCCCACATTTTCCTACTGACTAAGTTAGGATGGGCACATCCATCTTGTTCCTGGCGAAGTGTACTGTCGATGGCGACATCCCGTCACTGGGGCTCTCTGCAAGAACGTAAGAATATCCACCAGTAACTACCTATGTACCTGAGTCAAAGATTAATTGTTTTAGGCCGATCGCTACGACAGTCTCGAGCTTGAAGAACACTATCGATTTGACCATGGTTGCAAAGTAGCTCCTGACAACCGTCCCTATGGCAAGCCGCATCGGCAGGCCATTCGTAAGAAACATTGCACCCATCCGTCAATCCGCATGAAACTGACTCGGCTTGAAATCAGAATGGTATGCAGATATGCTCCAAGGTCGTATGCCATCTTGGCCTCCAGCCCCCGAACAAGATTGTCAGGACACTAGCTCGGACAACACTCGGCCTAAAAGAGAGCTCAGCATTCAAGACCCCGGTGAGACTCAAATTAAACAGAAAGATAGTGTCGAACGAGACCACTTTTCAAATGTTAGTATTGAAAAGGACGAACCGAAGAGGAACTAACACATTCTGTGTATCTAGGTATCGCAAAATCAACAATCTAGCTGGACCGGAGAAGAGAAGCAGCCCCTTTACTTGAAGATGGAAGACCTACCGCTGGGTACCCAAGAAGAGCCTGATCGCCACAGCGCAGTTCGACTATGTACTTTGTTCAACCAGCACCAATCAAGCATGCCTCCACGCGTCCGATCCAGGCTGCTTCAACTACTTGGGACCGGCCAATTTCAGCACAGTGCACAGTCAATATTTCAACCATTCAAGCACCAACTCAGCATACATATGTATGACGAAGAGGAAGGACAGGCCAATTGGGTCTGTGTCACCTACGAAAGATGGTTCATTCTCGTTGGTGTATATGGTTGGTGCATGTTGAGAGAGTCCGCAAATGGCATCCGAAAGGCTGTGGTAATGCGTTATGGAGAGCCCCTCGACGGTGACTTGACATTCAAGGACTCTTCGGATAATAGCGGAAGTATCGTGCGTCCCTTTCTGTCACAGCTGGCCGATGAGATTTCAATATGGGGTCCCATGACTCGACAGCTCGAACAAATGATCCGACAACAGGAACAGACAATCCGAACGCAGGACTCAATGATAAAGAATCTTCAAGCGATGAGCGCATCCCAGCAGAAACAGATCGACAAACTCAACACCATAGTCGGTGTTCAGTCCCGCACTGGGTCTCGTGGAAAGGTGAGTGGCGGGGACAGAGATGTCAACAAGAATGGCGAGGCCCTGGCTGTCCTCGGGACACGGGGCGGGAGTCTTCACAACACGTCAGACTGTCTGACAGAAATCACTACCTCCAGAAAGCGTATCCGTCGCGACTAGGAGTATACGGAAGTCACAAAGGGTTGTTGGAAGAACCGAACAAGGGTAGAAATGATTGCGCGACGTAAAGTCTCCATGGGATTACCACAAGGAAATGTACCTCAGAGAGTTTTCACTACATACACGAAGCTAAGCCAATGTATTTGGTGGTTGGTACAACTTTAAGCAAAATATACCTTCGGCTGCCCTGTTTATGTCAATGTATGATAAGTATAACAAATCACTTATGGTCAATCTAAAAAGAGATATGACTTTAATTGTAAAAACTTTGCGTCAGTGTATGAATAGGAGAACAGTGGAAAAACATGATTTTGAATTTGTGTTTAAGTCGTTGGTCTAGGGTAGCGTAAGTTTGGGGTACATGAGCTCTTTTTCTAACGCTCTTATTTATCAAAGCGTAATTGGTTTAGTGGTAAAATTCTCCGTTGCCATTCAAGCGACATCGGGGAGCCCTGGGTTCGATTCCCAGATTACGCATTTGAAATCTTTCTTTTGCTGATGCTACTGGCAATTCTTTTTTGTCTCTGATGTCGTCAGATGGTAAGATTTTGACATTGGAGTTGACTTTCTGTAGAATGAGATTGAGTTTGTGGATATAGCGATTATGTACGATAAGCTTTGCAGGTCCCGACCAACGTCTTAACCTGTTCTACCCCTAACTTGAACGTTGTGATATGAACGTTTTGATACGTTTACTTAAGCTTGCACGGCATGGGATTTACTTCGAATAGGATGCATGTCGCGGAATTCATTCACTGAAGATATTGTTATCTCTGTAAAACAAAGTGATACTCAATTCTGATTCTGGAATATTAATAAAAACAACAAGACGTTCTTTGGTATTCTCTAAAGTATCAAAAGCTACTCTCTGTTTTCTTCCTAACTTGCATGAAAAGCATTGGTATAATCTCTGACACATCGTATATAGAATCATCCGTTCTACTTGCCACCCTTCTTCCCTTTTACGCCAAATCGCAAAACATTCTTTAGTTGGCCTCTACTCCAAAACCACCTCGAGAGGCGATCTCCATAGCCAACTCAGCAACAGTCTTATCGCTCAACACTTCAAATACCGAGACCTCAACACTGCAGTTGGTGACAACCCAGTTTCGGACTCCGACAGCTACCAAAGAATCGACTCCGTAGACATGAGGTGGCTTGCCGGTATCGATTTCTTCTGGCATCATGTTCATAGCCTTCGCGAGCATGTGCGAAAGGCCTGTAGTGATAATCTCGGCCGCTGCGTCTATGGTGGTGCAGCATGTAAGGAGAGACTTCAAGTCAAATTTGGTTGTGCCGTCCACAATGCTTAGGTCAGGCTGTGGCATATCAACCAGATTGAGGTAACCATAAAGGGCAGTGCGAGACCAGTAGGGATCAGCTGGCTGGTTTTGTCGGATAAGTCCACCGGATCCGATGCCCATGATGATACGGTCGGGCATGCAAGTGCTGGGTGTGATCTCTCCAGTAATGGAACACATGACCATGGTAAGGAAGTCCTCATGTCTGATACCGTAGAACCCACTCGCTCTCAGCATATCGAGGATCTCTGTATCCTCAGCCAGCATGCCAGCACCTAGGACAGGACCAAGATCGATCGACGTTGCATTCTTGCCTTGGAGGCGGCACTTTTGCGCAAGGGCATCTTCGAAACAATTTCCAGCTGCGTAGTTTGCCTGACCACGGTTACCGATAACTCCAGCAGAGCTAGCTAGGAAGATGAAGAAGGGATCATCAGAATTGTTCGAGACTGCCTGCACGAGGTTATCCGAACCCATTGCCTTTGGCCGAACTGCCTCCATCCAGTCAGAGTATGTCATGTTTGCAAAAATCGAGTCTTTGATAACAGCTGCGCACTGAAACACACCCTTGATGGGAGGCATTTCTTCGCATATGTGCTCCCGGATGATCATCTCAAGACTGGCCATGTCACAGATATCAACACAGTAAACCCGCGCGTTGACACCCATCTTCTTGAGGTTTTGGAGGAAGCTCTGCGAGGACTTGCTCGATGCCCCTGATCGCGATATGAAAGCAATGTTTCTAGCGCCATTCTTGACGAGTAAGTCGCAGATACTGCGGCCGAGACCGCCAAGACCACCAGCAAAGATGTACGTGTGCTCACGAGATAGAGTTTGGTGAAGTAACTTGGTTCGATTCATAGTTTGTATGTCAACCATGGTATTCGAATCAATGGCCGCGGTGACAGACACAAGTCCAAATAATGGGCTCTTTTCAACAACCTTGAACGCTTCGGTTATGTCGGGCAGTTTAACGTTGTGGACAGGAAGTCCCTCCCTGACCAGCTTTTCTTCCAAGTATTCTTCGTATTCGGCAACATCTTCAATCAGCTCTGCCACGTAGTCGGCATCGTGTTTCATGAGTGTGGCCAAGTCAAAGTTGACAATTGAAATGGTCGCGGATCCAAGTTGAACGGATGGAGGGTACGGAGACTTGCTGGCAAACTGTGCAATGATACCACCTGTGGATTGTTAGAAGTTTATCAAAGCATTAGGAGCTACGGAAGCTTACCATGGCGCACACACTTGATGTTGGCATCAAGGTGTTTTTGTGTAGGATTGTACACGAGGTCAACGCCCCTTTGTAAACGATCGCGAAGCATCACAGCAAAGTTGTCTGTGTCAGCATTGAGAATGTGAGAGTTCTTAATGCCAATGCCGAGGAGAAACTCGCGCTGGCTCGCGGCATCACTACCCATGATGGTCACAAAGATATTGGCAGACAATCGAGAAGCCAAGCCGAGAGCTGCAAGACCAAACGTGCTGGCTCCAGCATGTATGAGTACAGACTTTCCACGCCCAATTCTTCCGACATTGACAAGGCAATGATATGCACTAACGCAGTGACTGAGAGGAATGTTGGAAGACCATTTTGCGACAAACCGGCTGTCAATGTTGGCATTGCTCTGAATAGCGCCTCCAGCGACAAGGCCAGTGACGCGATCACCCGTCATAAACCCAGAGACACTGCATCCTGTGCGTCTAACACTGCCGCGGATCTCAGTGCCAAAGTCGGAATCAACACTCCTTCCCATGACAGTCTCCAAGTCAATAAGACTAAGCGGTGCACTGTCGAAAATGACCTCAACCTCGCCAGACTGGGGAGCGAATTGGGATTCAGCAGAAAACACCAAGCTGTTCTCAACTAGACCGGGTTGAGCAACTTGAAGCTTTAAATGCCGTACATAGCCATGGAACGAAACCTTGGAAACATCATGCGCTACGCCTTTCTCGACAATGTCATTGAGTGGCTCAATAGGAACGAGGCGAGGCACAAAGATCTCTCCATCCTTCTCGGCGAACTCCAACTCGCGGGGACCGGAGCCAGCAGCCCATACAAAACTTTGCAAAAAGATCCTATTGACAGACTTGAGGGCCGTGGGAGAGTCTAGTGACGTGCTCATGTGCAAATCAAATGTCACAAACATTTTCAAAGGATCCTCTGAGTTGAGTGTGCGCGCAAGGGCAATGATAGGAGCGCCCTTGGGGTTCATAGGTTCCATATGAGCACCTCTTAAGATCCAAAGGATGCTTTTGGCCAGCCTATGCATGGTGTGAAAATCTTTGAACTCTGACTCAGACCAGTTGTAGACATAGGCACCTGTGTTGTCGGTCGCAAAATCAAGAAGTGAGATGACAATCTTGCCCTTGAGCTTTTCCGGCTGACTCGTTACTTCACCCAGATGCATAATCTGGATTTGTAAAGTATGGTAACATTCCAGAATCAGCTTTCCAGCAAACGATCTTGCCTCGTTAGGGTATTCGTTGGGCAGAAGGACAACCACATTGGGTACAGAAAGCCAATCGTGGACCGGATCTAGGTGATGAACGCCGAACTCCATGTTCACGGTTCCACCATTGTCGTCTTGGTAGCTGTGACTAATGATCTCCTTATCAGTAGGGTCAAAACTGCCAGGCTGAAGGCTTTCCAGTAGAAAACCAGGTCGTTTCACGTGTTTCAGGAGCCTGGCGGTGTCGACATCATCTTGAACACAAACAATGACCAGGTCATAGTTAGGAAGAGGCTCGGAGCCGTCAACAGCTCGGTTTTCGACAAAGTGTTCGTAGTGTGTTCCCTCAATCAGAGACGGCTTTTGCAAAGGCTTGGTACCGACAGTATGCCCTAGAGTGTATCGTGAGAACCAAGGCGTTCTCCCCTGAGGACAACCAAATGCATCTAGAATCTTCAGGGCAGTGTGTGTACTGCCACCAACCTGGAGAATAGATAGGCCCGGAAACTTGTGAGCAAGTGCTGTAGCAAGGACCTCGACTGTTGGAGCTCGTGCACACGTGATGTCTTGTTTCCACGAGATCTGAGTGCACAAAGTGCGATTGTTCTGAAGAAACCCCCCTGCTGCTTGAGATGAATTGGCGATACTAGTGAAGTGGAGGCCGCTGACGACTACCGAAGGCTGATCCCAACATGATTGTGTCATGGCAATGTCTGCGGTTGCATCGCGGACACCCGTTCGACTAGCAGTAGCGTAACCCTTGAAGTGCTTGCTCAGGTCGCGAGAGATGGCTGCTGAGACGAATATACTCCTGATAAAGGTCGGGACCATGGGCTCTGACGAGACAGCGAAGGGTGTCTGGAACATTGAATCCAAGGTCGCCGGGTGAATGAGATGATCATACTCAAACTTGGCAGGCATCTTCGACTGAGTGTCAGGGATGCGAACTTTGGCGAGGCATGCGCCATCTCCCTTGAGTATCTGTGTGAGGTTCTGAAAAGTAGGACCGTAGTTCATGCCGACAATATCGAGGAGCTCATAAAGCTGCCTGGGGACAATCCACTCCTTGCAAGTACTCTTGAGTGACTCAAACTTCTTGTGGTGCTGACGAAAGGCGGCTCCCCAGTGTCGCCGCTTGTACCGTACCTCGATAGAGCCAGATGCATTTTGTTCCCAAGGAGAGTTGAGCTGCTTCGAGTAGATACAAAAGTCGAAAGCGAGATCCTGTTGCTGATCACCCGAGACAGAGAGGCGCTTAAAATTCATGGCCATTTCCAGTCCATGTGTAGTATTAGGCACAATCATTGCCTTTTCGATCCGCATGTTGGTGATCTCGAACCCGAGGAGGTTTTCCGTCTCCTTAGTCAGTTGACTTGCACCTTGTAGGGCCATAGTAACCATTCCAGCTGCTGGGTAGATGATAGTCTTTTGCACTTGGTGATCCTGAATCCACGGGTTTTCTGAAATGCGGAGGAAGCCACGCCAGCGAGGCTCAAACGAGATGGCGTCGGCGGTGGGAGCGCCGATGAGATCTTGTCGGGGAAACTCTCTGAATCGATTCGCTTCACCAAGGTGAGACTCGTGCCAGTATGATTTGGCGTGATTCCATGGGTAAGGAGGAAGATCGGCCAAGCACTTTGAGGGATCTTCGGGGGAACCTTGAGGAACGATCTTATCCATGTTGAGTCCATAACCGCGCGTCCAGAGACCACCCAAAGTCTCCAAGAGAAAGGTCGAGTCGCGTTGTTTGTGACTAAGGGCTGAGTGGAATGTCGGTGAGTTGTTGCTCTTGGTCAGATTAATGATGTCGAGAACTGGCGAACGTAAGGTCGATGTAGGACTCAACTCGATAAAGATATCGGGGCAGTCTTCAGAGGGCAGGCTAAGCAGATGGTTGATGGCAGACATAAACAAGACCGGCTGGGTCAGGTTTGATGCCCAGTACATCTTATCCAGCTTTCTTCCATCGATGTACTCCCCAGTGACTGTTGAGAGCATTGCAGTAGACTTCCGGTGTTCGCGTGGCTTCACAAGCCCAAGGGCAGACTTGTACTCGTTCTCAACCAATAGCATGTCCTGGGAATGATAAGCAACCTGAACTGGAAGGATACGGCAAAAAATGCCCTTTGCAGTGAGTTCTTTGTAGGCGCACTGGATGTTCTCCCGTCTTCCGGATAGTGTCACTGATCGAGGACTGTTGATACAGGCTACTTGACAAGGGTACTGCTTATCATTGAAGCTCCCCTTAATATCAACAATGGATAACCCAACAGCCATCATACCCCCATCAAGCGGGGGTCTCTTGAAAGCAAGGGAGGAGGCAGCCAGGCCACGGTAGTATGCAACCTGCCAAGCTGCCTCTTTCGTAAGGGCACCCGACGCGTAAGACGCTGCGATCTCGCCAGAAGAATGCCCGACGACGTAATCGGGTGTGATATGAAATGAATTGAAAAGATCTACCAAGGCCGTCTGAATAGCTGTGGTGGCAGGTTGGGCGATCCTAGCGTCAGAGATGCGACTCTCGGCTTGGTCTCGAAGTATCTCCTCAAGTAGGTCAAATTGACTTCCAAGAGCTTCTTTCATATAACGAGAAGCAGATTCCAAAGTAGCGCGGAAAACCTCAAAACATAGGAGTTCTTTTCCCATTTGGGCATATTGCGCGCCTTGACCAGAAAAAAGGAAGCAAACCTTTGGCTTCTTGTTTCTGGAAGTCCGCTTGAACTGAGATTCATTGATGTTATGAAGCTTGCTAATGAGGTCTTGTAGAGACTTCGCCACGACGGCATGTTTCCACTCCAGGCTGGACCGGCGACAGCCAAGGGTGTAAGAGTAATCGCGAAGGAAACTCTCGTCCACTCCTGTCTTTGACTTCAAGTAGGGCAAGTGAGATTCCATGACACGCTGCACACCTGACTTCTCATGCGCTGAAAAGAGGAAAAGTTGTGGTCGGGTTTTCGTGTTGCAGTGGGACGTTTCTACAGTAGAGCTCAAAGCTTCGAGGGAGTTGTGATTGCCCTTTAGTCCACGAGCTGATAGGTATCGAGGAGCTTCATCCATGATGACGTGGGCGTTTGTGCCTCCGAAACCAAAGCAGTTGACACTGACACGGCGCAGACCGGGAAGAGGCCAGTCGAGCAATTTTTTAGGTACCTTAACTTTCCAGTTTTCGAAATCGATATCAGGGTTGGGTTTGTCAAAATTAATGTTGGGGGGGATTTTGGCATGTTCCAGTGTAAGAACGCCTTTGATGAGTCCAGCTACACCGGCGGCGCCTTCTAGATGACCGATGTTGGGTTTGAGAGATCCAACAACGATGGGGTTGTCAATGCCTCGAACAGAGCCGAGCGATTCAGATATGGCTTTAAGCTCTCGCCAGTCTCCAGCTTTGGTACCAGTGCCGTGACACTCGACGTAGCCAGTTTGGCTGAAGTCAAGACCTGCGGATTCGTAGACGGAATGGATGTTTGCGACTTGCGCTTCCTTGCTTGGCAGAGTAATGCCTTTGAAAGCTGTTAGTAGGCTGAGAGAATGGGTGAGATGTTGATCCACTTACCAGTAGTATGGCCATCTTGGTTGACTTTTGTGGCTCGAATGACTGCACGAATAGTGTCGTTGTCACGGAGCGCATCCGATAGACGTTTCATGACTACAACACCGATACCTTCGCCTCTTCCGTATCCGTTGGCTCTGGAATCAAAAGTGAAACACTTGCCATCGGGGCTCAGGAAATTGAGAGCTGTCATCGGCATCATAGTGTTAGGAGTGAGAATCATGCCTGCACCAGCGGCAATCGCCTGGATAGTTGTTAGAGTCCGACAACAATTAGTCATGGGTGGGATTCTTACCAGTGATGTTTCCTTCGTTCGGAGACTTTGCGCAGCAAGATGAACAGACACGAGACTGCCACTGCAGCCGGTATCAATGGTCATGCTAGGTCCGTGCAAATTGAAAAAGTATGAGATACGGTTCGCCATGATGGCAATGCCGTTTCCAGTAGCAGCATATTGGGGCTGCCAATCTGGGTCTCGGAGGCACACTTGTTCATAGTCTGGCCGATATTAGCAAGTGTCGAAGCAAGGCAGCTGAGTATCCTACCTTTGACGAAAGAACCAACGTAGACTGCAGCATCGGTGCCGTCAACATCCTCTTTTCGGATTCCGGCTTAACATCTGCGTTAGTATTGATACAATTAAAGTGACAAGGAGACTAACCATTCTCAAGTGCCTCGTATGAGGCTTCAAGGAGGATTCTTTGCTGAGGGTCGATAGCTTTGGCATCTTCCGCTGCAACAGCGAAGAACTGAGAGAACCAAAGTTAGAAAATAATTTCTTTGGAAGGGAAATGTTTTCTTTGAGATCGATACTTACAGGAGCGTCAAAGGCAGCGAAATTGCTCTTGATGAAGTGGGCGCCGCGGAAGGATATCTAGAGAAGGTGCAGGGTCAGCAATGTTCTTCCTCTTGGAGAGTGCCAGTACATACACTTCCTTGACGGTCGCCGCCGGGATGATAATAGCCGTCAATATTTAGACGATCTTTAGGGAATTCGGTCCACTGAGATTCTCCGCGTTCCAAAACTTTCCACAGTTCCTCAGGAGAAGAGGCATCGCCGGGAAATCGCAGGCCGATGCCCACGACAGCGATGTCGTCCTCCATGGCGCCAAAAGGCAGACCCAAAAAGAATCTAGCAAAAGAAGTGCGATTTTATCCTCTATTTATTTTTCAAATAATAGCTGTATCGGCAAAGGGGGGTCAAAAAGCCCAAGAGAAATCGTGAGTACCAAGAGAGGTGTTGAGGTTGGAGAGAGGGAGAGATCTCAAGGTTAGGTGCGAGAGGTGACGAAATAAAGGTAAGAGCAACTCTTCCAAAAGCTACCAGTGTTGACGGATATTTTGACAGTGCCGTGCCAGTGCCAAGAAGTGCAAATATCTTGACAGCTTGGACGGTGAAGTGAAGTGACAGCCAGTGACTCGATCAGTTGGCACTTGCAGACAGCTGTAAAGCCGGACTCGGGCCCACGCCTCTATTTTTCGCTCAAGATAGGAATAAATTTAGTAAAGCACGGGTATCAAAACCAACAGAATTATCGTATGACGAGCACGGAGGTCATTCATCCCCTCTCTCGCTTGGTGTTGAGATGATAGAAAAGGGGCCAGGATATCGTGCAGTGCCCTGCTTTTATTCACGACCTGCTCAGATATGTTGGTTCCGAGAATAGGCCCAGATCAACAAGGTAAAAGCCTCAAAAGCCAAGTCAATCTTTAATTAGAATGATCTGACAGGAGTGATGCCGTGCCGTCACAACACTGCCACTGCCACTACCAACAGCTGTCCATCCCGCGGTCGGCGTGATAACTCAAGTTTGGCCGACGGCACGGAGTATGACTAAGATGATGCCATGCAGAGACAGGGAAAGTACAGGAGGATAGGTAGTTGGAGTTTACCCAGCCCAAGGGCAAGCTACTGTCTATTTAGTCTGTGTTGGTAGATACATCATGGTGCATTGCGTATAGCTTCACACACGAACAAAGGGAGCAAGGGACGAGTTCGGACAGACGAAAGAGCTCACCGAGCTTGTCCTAGCGGCCAGAAAGATCAGATTGCCAAACCTCCATTCTCACGGCAGCGTGCTTCTATTCAAACGCAGGCTTAGCTGCATTATCCCACCAACGTCACAAAGAGAATGGGCAGCTATGAATAGTTCCTCGAGCAATCTAGAGTCTCCAAAATTAATTATTTTACCCCACGATATACTTACTACCAGAAACCAGGTATGTTTATACTGCCCATCTAGATTTGTTTCCTCGCTCGCTAATTTGGTATTTGGACGGGCCACCGCCGTAGGCTTGCATCGGACGTTTTCTCTTATCAACGGCACTCGAGTGAAAGTGCAATTCAAAGCGCCCTGTTTATAGAAACTTCCGAGTTCCAGTCTCCTAATAAATCCATACTCCCCGCATTTGTCAAAGACTGAGATCCCGATAGGTAAATGGGAACGGAGCATTGCCCATATCGAGACTGCCGGTCAGAGACAAGATCAGATCAGACAGTTCCAATTGCAACCCTTTTTCTGACAACTCATAAATGTTCGTCCACATCGCATCAGCAGGAACGCTTACATGTGTCATAGTGGGGGGTTTTTCCGCCAAGGCCAGCCAAATCATATATGCAGTGTGGGCGACTAGAGATATATCAACCTTGTCTGGAGTTGAATTCTGCCTCGGAACCGCAGACATTGGCAATTGGCAATTGGGGGCCATATGCAACATACTCGTATATGCGCATTTGGCAGTCGACAGCCAACAGTGAGAATATAGTCAGTGGATATCCTGTCGACTCAATTACCTTTGACGAAACATATCGACCGACGCTAGGATTGCGTGGCTGACCTCATTTTCGTCCATTCAAATCCTCTTGATCCTGCGGGACGAGCCGCTGCAACAAGATAAGTATAGGATGAAGAATATGCAGGTCATGACTAGGACGAGCCAAAATTCGTCAGCACACGATAACCGGGTACAAACACCAAAGTACCAAGGTACCAGACACCCCCGGCCAGGTATCCTGTATATGCTTGGCTATGTTTCTGGGACGGGAAGCTTTACCGTGTTGCAACGGCTAAATGAGTCCTGCAATGCCATGCACGAGGGGGACCAACAGCGGAACAACCGTTGATAGCCTCCCGGGGAAGGGTCCGTACCACGTCGAATGACCCGTGCTGGAGCGGACAGCAAACTGATAGGCTCGAGGCCGAGATTCATGTATCTCAAAATTGCTCATCAGAGATCAACTTGCGGGTGAACAGGTCCTATGTACCCAGCCTAATACCGAACCTTGCAACATCACGTGGCCCCCCTCATCAACTCCACGACCGGTTACCTTTCCCAGAATCTTTAACCGAACACAGTATCTTGAACGAATCTCTCGCAAGCGAAAACCGTCTTGTTCCTGAATCATCCGATTGCCTGGCAAATGTGGCGGAACAAGGTCGCACTAGGTAGCGCAAGACGAGCGTCGTTTGGATGTTGCTGGGCATTCATCTGTCTAAACATTGAAGGTAACACGCAGCTATCCATAAGCCAAGACGCTTCTGTATCCCATTGCAGTGTTTCCTCGTCCTTGCCTTTATTCCAAGCTAGGTAGTGAGCCATGCTCGCAAGCAAGGTCTCGCCCGGGTGTGCTTGTGCAAGCACAAAGAAGTCGGCTTGGACTGAACAACCCACCATCATGAGCCATCAATTGCACCATGATTGCACCATGATTGCACCATGATTGCACCAACGATTGCTAAACCAGAACATTCCGCGCGGAGAAACTTCTGCATTGGGCATGATATTAGAAACCCCCAACAGCACAAGCAGGCTGAGGCCAGAGCCGACTGCACCTGTCGTTTGGGTCAAGCCCTGGCCCAGCCACGAGAAGTGAGTATATCATGTGTTACCAACACGCATGCAGTATCCCACAGTGTTGCCGAGGTATTTTCGCTTGGACGCGAAGCCGGCGGTTAAGGTGCTATCCATCTCGTCGCAGACAAAGCAGTTTGACAATACAATCCGGTCTCCTTTGTGTCAACTTCTTTCAGAAAACTCATGCACCTGGTCCAACTTGGAAATCTGATTGCAACATCTCAAGCTTCAGGCTGCATGCTCACAAAAAGAGAGCCCGAGCCCAAAGGCCTCTATCCACCCGTATCACCGACCTGTTGGTCATAGATAACCCTGTCTTACCCAAAGAGTGCCCCGAGTGGTACAGCACCCGTCATAGTCACTGCTCCTGGACTCGTATCACTGTCAGAGAAGATCTCATCTGCTCTGAGATTGAGTTTCTCGCTGGTGGCTTCCCTAAGCCTGAGTGAGATCTGAGGTTGGAGATAGAACTGAATGGCCTCTTCGCTTGTAGTCGTGTAACGGTTGAGGACCGTGTCTCAAATATTAATTCGATCCTTCGCCTTCTCCGGCAAGACATTTTACCAAGATGAGCGTGTTTCAAGAGTATCTCATCAAGTCCAAGGCTTAGTAGTGTCTTGTCTCGTGCCTGTTGGCATTTTTACTAAAAGCCTCGATCCGATATGAAAACAAACATTCTTTCCAAGTATACGACATCCAAGCAATATATAAGGGTTACTAAAGACTTGCTCCAAGAGGTATAGATGAGACTTTGAGCTTTGAGCAACACTCATCTCGGCCGCTCTTGCCTATTGCCTCGTTACCTGCCGTATCGACCGCACCTTCATCCTAGGAGTTCCTTTTGCCACTTTACGGCCTCACTTATCATAGGTACTTTTAAAGATCAAGACCAATTCCTCATACCGTCCCATCTCATAGCTTCAACAAGACCACGACTGAATCCGCCCTCAATCGGCCTCAAACTCCCGTATCGAATACGATTGGGACCAGCAGCAAAAATGACCAATGGATACCGCATGTCGCTTTCCTACCCAAACCCATCTTTGGGTCAAATGGCAGTGATGGAGAACATGGCAGAAGAAGACTCGCCTATGACGACGACTGTTGTCGGATTGCGAAAGCACTCGGTCACTGGGCCTCGACGAGTAGTTCTTGTCATATCGTAAGTGATCTGCGGTGTCTTGAGAGAGATGTTGCTGATAGAATACTCCAGTTTACTTATGGGACTTCTCTTTTCAAGTCTCGACACATCGATCGTTTCAACATCACTCGTCACTATCTCGCACGACCTGAACGACTTCACCAACGCTCCATGGATTGTTCTAGCATATCTTCTAACGTATATGGGTATGTTCCCCCAACTATGTGAGCCAAGAGGCAATATCTGACAAGATGCAACAGGATTCGCTGTTTGTGTGTCCAAACTGAGTGACATTTACGGCCGGCGAAACATGCTCGTGGCATCATGGGTCATTTTTGTTGGTTTTTCTCAGGGCTGTGGATCAGCTACAAGTATGACAGCCTTGTATGTGTCCTGTCCTGTCCTGCACTCTGTGCTCCGCTCTCTCAAACTGACCCTTTTTAGGATTGTGTGTCGGGCTTTCCAGGGTATGGGAGCATCTGGACTGTACAGCTTGACGCAGATCGGCTTGGTTGAAGTCGGACCTTCTCACAGCCCCAGTCTGATAGGAGCCTTGATCGGGGCTACACTCGCAGTTGCCTTCGTGCTTGGTCCTATTATCGGCGGCGCAGTCTCTCAACTTTCAGACTGGCGATGGCTATTCAACATGAAGCAAGTAAAACACCTGATTATTCTAGTATGGAGTGCTAACTAATCAAGTATCCCCTTCGGTCTGATTGCAATCCTCACAATCACGAATTTCTGGCCACACGAAGAAGTGGCTCACTTCTTCTCATGGAGAGCCTTTGTCAGTATCGACTTTATCGGCAGCGCGACTCTTCTTGCCAGCTCCGGATTCCTTGTGTTTGCTATTCAACAAGCTGGTTCCGAGACATTTGCTTGGGGAAGCCCCGAAATTATCTCGGCCTTGTCTGTGTCGGTAGTCAGCTGCTTTATCTTCATGTGGTGGGAAGTGTACTTGGAAACTAAGCCCCTGCGCAACATCGAGCCCATCTTTCCCATTCGGCTAATGCTGCGTCGAGTTTACTCTGCGGGACTACTGTAGGTTTGAAAGGGTAACGTCGTGGCGATCGATCACTAACGCTTTTAGTGTTACTTTGTTCACAGGTTTTCCTTACATCTCGCTTTCAATCATCATTCCGGAGCGATTTCAAATCGTTAGTCGCGAGGAGGTGCTTATGGCTGGTGTGCACATTCTACCTATGCTCGGAGCTTGTGCTGTTGGATCATTCCTCGGGGGAGCTATATCCAGCCGACGGAATAACACTTCCTGGACACTTGTTGGTGCATCGTGTCTACAACTTCTTGGGGTCGGACTTATGTCCATGTTGGACGAACCAGACTCGCACACCAAAGCACAATACGCCTTCCAGGCCATCTTTGGACTCGGGGTCGGTCTTTCTTTCTCAGCGGCGACCATCATGACGAGCATCCTTGCAGCCGAACGTAGTGAGCTCGCCTCTGCCCAGGGTGCTGTAGCACAGGCCCGTGTCTTGGGAGGTTGCATCGGACTTTCGAGCTGCACTGTCATCTTCAACTCTCACGTCAATGAGTACCTCAAGGGCCATTTGACACCGGCTCAGATCGATAGTCTTCATAGATCGCCACTAACTAGCCTACAGCTCTCAGGAAACTTACAGGAGTTGGTGGAGGATGTCTATGCTGGCGCATTCGCTGAAGAAGTCCGAGTCATGATGCTCGTTTGCTCAGTCATGGTCATCATATCACTGTTCTCTCTAGAACGGAATCCTGCACCACTGGAAAGATTGACAGCCTTTCCTAAGGATGACTTCTCTTGCAGAAGAGGCAGCGAATCTGCTACGGAGATGACTGACGTGTCAAGCATTCGTCGCTCTGTCTGAAACGAGGTGGTTGATGATATTTATTCTACATCTTTCCATACATCCCACGACCAGATTCAAACACAGCTTATCTTTGTAGGATTGGCGTTTTTGGTGGCATATCTGGCGTTGGCTTGAAGTACTGGGGCGCCCTGTGTTGTGTGTGGAGGTTCAAATATTATGACAACAAAGGACTGGATGGAATATGTACAGCATCTTTTTTTATTATCAAAATACGGTTTGGCGTGGCAAAGTTCTTCAGACACAGGATAAGACAATAGTTAAACATGCACATTGGCCTAGTGATGGTCGGATTAAAAGTGTCTACACTAAGCTATTGGTAACCACTTGAACATGGCATTGTAGACTATAGCGTTCCTTTTACTAGCAAGCTAAAACACAGTTCTTTTGTTTTTAAAAGGGAAGTCTCGGCTATACCTAACTAACCAGACAGCATGCCCATCCGTCCCACGATGGCGTTGCAATCTCGCAAGACAACACAAGACCAGATTCACTGGCTCCAAAATGAATATGACAATAGCTATTGTACTACGAACGTGCTTACTCTTCGGTCAGCCGGTGAATCGCAAAGTCCGAAACCAGGGAGGCCTGAGAGACCTCACGGACAAGATCGCAAGTCCGTTTCGAGACGGGTTGGTTGCGCAGACGGTCTCTGTTTCTTTGTACATCCCTTTAGGCCAGATTACTAAGTCCTTACACAAGAAATGGGTAGCATGTAGTCAGTGTTTGTGAGAAATTGAAACCATTGTCTTTGAAGTTTTTCATCATTCTGGAGTTCCACTGCCTCTGTTGTCTGCACCACTCTGAAAAGAGAGGCCGACTGTGTGAGGGGAGTCGGGGTTTGTTTGGTGGTCTTCATGTTTGGCCAGGACGTCGTGTGACGAGCACGACTGTATGCTGGACTAGGCATCAAGATCTGGCAGGAGGAGAATGCAAGATGTGTGGTAGGATCTGATGTGTGTTCAGATAGGTATGCCTGAGTAGAGGCATTGTTTTCGAAGAGGGGGATGGGGGCAGCTGTCTTTGTTGGAAGAACTACTTCACGAATAATGACAGTGGGTTTTTAGATAGCATTTAGATGCAGACATTTAATAACTAGTCTTTTGGCCCATGGACGCTAAAAATGTCATCCTTCGATGATCTTAGCATATCAGTGACATATCCCTGTCATCGAACTTCCAAGACAAAGGGAACAGGACCGTGGCCGCCACAATCAATGGGAATGACCCTCGTAATGGTGTCTCTTTTCGATATAAAGGCCATTTCAAAGCAGTAGCTTTGAGCAAAAAGAAAACCCGCTACTCAAAAGATTCCAGCCCTGAGTCTGAAGTTGGTTTCAAGAACTGTTTCGCTTCCTGAATGCTTCCTTTCACAAGAGCCATATCGCGATAACTGACGACCCTTGAAGCTTTGTCGTAGTCAATTTTGCTCAGTTATCATGATTGACAGTTCGGAGGGCTCTATCGTCTAATACATTCGACATCATTTTCCATAACCTCTTTATTGAAATATGGTATAGATACCTAGATATATAGAAGTGACTCTACCCATGAATATGTTGCTAAATACGAACCTGTCCAACACCCAATACTCTATCCCACTCTCCTACTATCATACCGACATCACGTTCGAAATCTACAACGATGAAAGTATTCAAAATCCCACCAGTCGCACTGCAGAGTCATCTAAATGGCGTAGTGTTTGGTCAATCAGATGAGGCGCAGGACCATCGTGCCCAATCTCACGAGGACTCATCCGAACCTTCAATAACTCTCCACTACCCCCAAAACGTGCAAGAGCAGAGAAAAGACGCACTTGTGAAGCAGGCTTTAGTAGACTGCAAGGGGCCTACGCGCTGGGCTATCGAAAACCAGGCAGATCTTGGACAGCAGATTCACTTCGAGGATCTGAAGCGCGGCGATATTGTCCTGCTGTGCACCTCTCACCATGTCTACGGCCAAAGCGCAAGACGATACCTGTACTGGGGTAAGACGTCTGTTGACTGTGATGAGCGCCTTGTTTTCTTAACATTGGTGACTTACGAAGGAAAAGGCGTAGAGAAATCCCCCTACTGGTTTCTGCAACATGTGAGCTACCAGTTCAAATCCGGGCAAGGCCTAGCATCCCAATCCTTCGTTAGCTGGACACAAGCCATTGTTATCAGGCCCGAGCACGACTACATCGTCGGTACCCGAGAAACACTCAAGACTACAAGGGAAGATTCCAGCGGCCTTGTCGATTTTATGGAACATTTACTGAACTCTCATGCGGAACTCATCAGCTACCTTTCTACTCTTAACCACAAGAGTACGAGCTATTCAGATGCGCAGGAGAGAGGCAGTGCTTACTGCAAGATCAGGGATACTTTGAAAAAGCTCAAAGGCAAGGACTGCCCTGCAGAATGCAGTGTCGACCGTGCTCTCCGAGATGAGCTTGGCAAATACCCCAAGAACAACAAGTGGTCGAATGAATATTTCCCAATCAAGTCGCACTCGCGAGGTTTCAAGCCCAACACTGGTAAGTGTCGGCCACCTAAAGATCTCTGTGAGTTCCTAACAGGACAGGTTGTGCGCTTTTGCGCAAACAGTCACAAGATGGTTGGAAATTAGGTAGCAAGGTAGGTTTGCAAAGTTGCGAGTAATATATTTGTTCATTTCATTTCATCCATCATTTCGAAGCGTGATCAACACCACCCATAGCCTGGGGCTGGAAGTAAACAGTCATGACTCCCTCAGGCTTGAGGTTGCCCTTGACAAAGTCCTTGAGAGCCTGGTGAGCCTGGCAGCCGTCGTCGTAGTACTTCATATCATCCATGCTGGCAAACTCAGTCTTTGAGACAAAGGTGAATCCCTGAGATCGAGCATCCTCATCAGCGGCACCAACGACCATGGAGAGGATATAAGGCTTGCCGTCCTGGAAAATGGTTAGAATATGTGCTCATGAGATGAGATGAGAGTAGGAGGTTACCCTTTGCTGAGAGGCGTCGAGCTTGTGGTACTGGTCAAGCAGCTTAGCCTGGTCGTCCTTGCTGGGAAGCTTGAACATAGTGATGCGGTGCACGCGGTTGGCCATTTTGACGATAGAGGTTTGAGTAAACGGTCGTGATATAGTTTTGGAGATGAAAGGGTGGTACAAAGTTCGTGATGAGAGGGTAAAAGCCCGGACAAGTCTAGAGTTCATATACAATTTTGCAGAATATGTTCGAAGAAATAGCAGCGGATACAGATTCCAAAAGTAGGTAGGATGAGGTAGAAATAAAGTAAGGATTGGGAAGCTGTCAAAGAGAAAGAGAGGTAGACGGTTTCATGCGGGTCAAATTAAACGCGGGGGAGCGGCACATGGAGACATCTCCGCCCCGACTGTTGGAGGTTGATTCCGTATTATTAACACAAACAGACCAATCATTTTGCACCGTTTTATAGATGCAGGTACTTCATATCAAACAGCTTTGTCTCATTCCGCTCGTGACCCCGCGTTTTTCCGTCAACTTATGCCGTAGCCGACACGATAAGTCGTCCTTCTTTGGCTTCACTTACCTTGGTCACCACTTACCAATATCAGCAACTGACTGATGCAAGTAGCATCGGTTACTACCTACGAACCTAGTGACCTGTTGGCTAAAGTAAAAGTCCGAGTTTAGTTGTCTGGTAAACCACTTCCAGGTAGCTTCTACCCCGCCTCGACAGGCCTGGCCTGTCAAATCTCCAACTTCTAGATATGCGACAAGATTGGCGGGACAATCTTTTTCCACTCTCCACATCCAATCGAGTTTAAATCCTAAACACCAAAGATCGTACACCCCAGCATTACTTACTGTAGGTACTGTACATGAGGCCACATGTGTTCGCATATATTTCCATGTCAGGCACGGAGCTGTTCTAGATTCTCCCAGAACATGCAGTATGGTAACATCAAGATGACATAACAGCAAGGCTGCATTTTCAGGTTGCCTTTGACCGCCTCGTTTTGCCGATTGTCGTATCCCCAGCCTCGGCTTGAACAACAAGACAAGGAAACTAGCAGGCCAATTGTACTTCATTATTTCTCTCTCTACAGTACTACCTAACAATGATCAACTCTGAACATATTCCCGCTTCAGTATAGCTGGCTATACTAGCATTTGCCCTTGTTATATGCTTTTGCCCCCTACAAACTCCTTCGCTACCTTGCCAGACGTGAAAAAAAACACCAAGTCACTTTTGTTGCGAATTCAATTAAGATGGAATCACCACTCTTCTCTTCTCCTAGATCGTCACCTAGAACGTCTTCATTGCCACATGGCCATCAACCCCTGGCTGCAAGTCAGCGAGATGTCGACACAACCCTTCCACAAGCGGAGGCATGGCCTCGTTGGTCGCAGGGTAGTTTTGTCGAAAGATGAGCCGACCCAGCGATAAGACTACTGCACAGTTTGACACTGGCTCCAACTGCGTGCGCATACCTCCTGGAAATGCCAGTACTGGTGTGCCTTGGCCGGTCTCCAAAAATGTTGTCAATACTTCAGTCTCCGGTCCATTGAGCGAAACCGTGTCGTCGCCTGTCTCTTTGTAACCGTCTATCGACTGCTGCGAGACCAGGCCATATGCCCATAGGGTAAGACTGGCAAAATACACGACCATTGCGTTGAATCCTCGCAGTCTTGTTGGCTGGTACTCCTCGGCATGTCGAAGCACTTGTCCAGCATGCCAAACAGCATATCGCGACTCTGGTCTGGGCAACCAGGTCTTTTCCAATAATTGCGCAGCTCTTCGAGACTCATCTTCGCCCTTCCTGCCCGCGAGACGCTGCACATCATTCAGCGAGACGTGAAGGATCATCATAAACAATTCTGAAAGGAGCAGAAGCTCAGCGCTGAAAGTCCGCACTTCTTTCACCTTGGCCGAAATTCTTCGCAGGTCATTGTAAAGGCTCTGGTAGAGGGCATGTGCCCACAAAGGAGTATCGGGGCCGGATTGATCTGAAGTTGGGTTGTAAAAGGGAGCAACTGCACAACGATAAGTCCACACTTGACCCCACAGCCCATGCAGGGCAGCTTTGCAACACGTCTCAACGTCTACCCACACATTAGGTTCGGTCACAAAAGACACGCAGTCTCTGATATCCGAAAGTCGTGGGACATCGCCAGCAGGGGCCGGCCCCTTGGTAGAGTTCAAGTCCCACCATACCTGTGGAGTGCCGGCTTTCCAGAGATCATGAGCTGCTGGAAGCGCAAAATCAAGCTCATTATACGCAAGTGTAGGCCCTTTCCACAACAATATTGATGTCTGCACATCGTGTAAAAATGCCCGAATGGCTAGTCTATAACACCCCAGTCAGTACGCCATAAAACTCAGCAACGGCCATATAAAGAACCTTTTGCAGGACTCGATTGTAATGAAACTGCGCCATTTCGATTCCAATATTTCAGGAGGATCGCCATTGTTGGGAGTGCAAATATTTGTGTCTGACGTAAAGCTCATTTTGCCAGTTCTTCGAAGCAGCTACTCAATATTAGTCTACCTGTCAACAATCGACATCACAACAGACTCACAGTCAACAGCTGAGGGGCCGAGCTTTCTGCTACCGCTGTTTGTCGGTTGAATCCACTCCATTGCCCAGTTTCAACATGAAGCATAGAGGCTTGGAGGAGCATCATATCCCGTGCCGCTACAGTCGAGGATTCAAGCTATCGATGGTTAGCTGATTTACTCCTCATATATTGTCCCGAGACACATTTTTTTTTAGGCTGCTGTCTCCAAGACATACCTTTTGGATCAGTCCTGAAGTGAGCTCGTGAAGGGCAAGGCCAAAGTGCCATATCGCTGGACTAGAAACGGAAGTAGCTCCATTTGAAACAACAGCTGAGATTAGGTCAAGGCTGGTTGTTACCGGATCCAAAGACGATTTGTGAATGAAGCCCTCGCTTTTAGGATCCTCCACCGCAAGATGCGTTTCAATCATGTAGTTGAGCAGCTCAGCTGATGGGAATGATGGTACTCGGTGTGGGGTGGGGTTGTTAGAAAGGACCATAGCAAACAAGCTATCCCGTGAGTGAGATGAGACTACGTCCGAGCGAAATGCTAAGCTCCCTGCTTGATTGTTGGACTTGGGATCGAGCACCCATGCCGACCGTCGAAGGGGTATGTCTTCTGACGTAGCATCTTTACGGGACTGGCGAAAGCGTTTGCCTCCATTCCTAGATTCAGGGCTTCGTTCATTCGTATCAGATCGCAGGACCTTGAGCGACCCAAAGTCTACATCCCAGGAAAACCCAAAATCTGGAAACATTTTTTGCGGCACTGTAAAATACAAAGATCCCTCTGGTCCATCTTCGTAACTAGGCGCACTGATGAACGAATTGCCATTGTATTCCAAAGTAGTATCAATTGCATGCTCTTGGTTGGCGATAGCCGACTGAGATAAAGCATAAGCAGCATCGCCAGCGGTAAATACCTGGCTATCGTTCCCACCAGTAGAAGCCATCATCGAACTATCCGAGGGTGACATGCCAGCCTGAGACTCTGATGTCCGGTATTGATTCCCTCGCCTCACTGGCATCTGGCATGCCAGACTCTTGCTGCGGCATCGACTGCATGGCTTCTGATCTTCACATTTTGCCTTGGATGCTGCGCAATTGAGACATGCCTCAGCAGCGCGATCGCTCCTTCTGATGAAAGGACGATCCTTAGCGGCGCCGTCTCGATCGTGGGTAGTCTCGTGCCGCGTTAAGAGATCGGCGCGATTGAAACGTTTGGGGCAGCGAGTGCATTGGTACGGCCGAGCATTTTCGTGGGACCTGAGATGCCTTGTCAGGTGATCTGCTCTTTCGTAAACACGACGGCAAATGTGGCAGACGTGGGACGGCGACGACGTAGACGCATCGGAGAGTTTTCGCTTCGAGGGGAGTACAGATGGGGTTCTCTGGAGCGTTTCTCCCGGTGTCTGTCTCAGAGCGGGATCGAGCTGCTGCTGGAATAGCTGATGCTTCGAGGGTGACGATGGCGGCAGCGAGTGCTGCAATTCGTGCTGCTCTTGCTGTAAAGACGGCTGGATTCTTTGGTGCTGATCGGGAACGGGAACGGGTGTTGCTAGGGAGAAGAGCGAGGAAAGCAGCATGTCCGAGCCAGCGGCATCGCAAAGAATGTCGATGCCATTCTGCTCAGCGGCCGCCATTGGGTCCAAAGCCTTCGTCCGGCGTACCCCTTGCCTCACCTCAGACAGAACAAAGCAAGGCAAAGTCGTGTGAATCAAAGCAAAGCAAAATAAGGCCGAACCCAGCCAAGACAAATTGGACCCTGCAGGCTGTTTTTCACCACAGAGGGACTAGCACGTCCAAGCTTGCTCGAAGAGATCACGCGTAGCTTGTTGAGCCAGAGGCGGCAGGGATTGCTGATGAGGCAATCCGGACGATTCGAGGCGAATTCAGGCGAGGCCAGGCAATCGAAACAAACTGGAAGGGCCGTTGTGGTTTCTCGGAAGAGAGGGGGCGGGGGCGGGAGATGTGATAAGCGTTTAGCGGATTATGGTGGGGTCCTTCCCGCGGCTCTTTAGCGAGTCAGAGCAATCGAATTTCATTCACCAGGAACCGGAAGAACTGGCTGGCACTGACCCACCTCCCGGAAGCCGGGCTAATCGACGGTCGGCCTTTTGGAGCGGACACGGCCACGGCCACCGGGGCCCGGACCTCAATTTCTTGAACTTGCATCTGACATGCCGTCGGCCGCACAAGGGAAGCATCCAGCATTCAGCATTTGTAATCTCTCGCTAGCAAAAGTAATTTTCTGTCGTGTCATACCTATTTATGATGCATTCCCCAGTCATTTCGCACGTAACATACTTCGTCCAGTGCAAAGCAAGCTTATCAAGGCATCCCTTGCGTAATACTGAACAGACAGGTTAAACATATACCCTTGGGCAGGGGTAGTGACTGACAGCTCACTAGCTCATCACGATATCTGGACCGAGTCCTCTGTATGTCTAAACAGTAAGCACCTGTCAGTTCTATCTCAGCAATCCTGTTGCGTCACTTGAGTCATTTAACAAAGATAGTTGGTTGTGCCAAGTCAAGAGTCTAGACCTTCAGCATGTCTCAGTCTTGCTCTCATGCATGGGCCAATGCCAAGAGCTATTGACACAGGGAATGGAAAGACGATCAGACAATACCGAAATGTATTCTCCGTTGTCTCGCAGCTACTTACTTACACATTCAAGCTATAATGGGGCTTGCAGGGGTGATAATACGAGCAGTCACAAGTCATGCAGTACACTGTACATTTTTGCTATGGTAGTGAACTAATGCTTTGTGGAATTACATAAATTATTAGGAAATAGTTGTGTCATGGTGAACATCTCGGTACATGAAATACTCATGCAACAATAAATTTTGTATGCCTGATGTGGTTGGTCATCAGATCCCTGCTGTCAATCCGATCGGTTAACCACTCGATCATCTTATGCACCTCATGCGTTTTGTCCATAGATCCTGCAGAACTGTGTGGCTGACGCAGGTAAGTGGTCAATACACCCCCAACATGCTGGTAACATCGCCTTGGTATATGGTGCATAAGCCCCATCCTCCGGTCATATGTCAACTCAGCCACGACATTAGAGATTGACTTGACTCGTGTTTCGTAAGTTCGAATGGCATTAAGTCGTAGACGAGGTCTCACTCGACACAACCCAATTCGCGAATGAGCACACTGGCTTTTTGTGGCATCTGCTCAAACACCGAGTGCAGACGCAAGTTTGTTTCTGCCATCAGATCGCATGAAGCCGTCAACTTCATATCGTGAGCTGATCAACGCTCTAATGCGATCATCACCATTTTCATCTTGGCGTAGCTCAACATTCTAACCGGCAAAGTCTCACCAATCCGGTTATTCTTATTATGCACCATCGCTTTTGCTTGACTTTTGGGTCCTCGAGTCCCGCAGTTCCCGCCGGACGGAAGACATTAGTTGAACTTCCACGTCCACATTGCTCAGCGCATCAGCCAGATATAATTTATCAGTTACTAATGTCTAATTAGTAACTCTTTCGTATTTGAGGAACTGAAAAACTCACTTTGACTGTTTGCGATTCTTAGTCAACACAGGGAGTTCCGCAATATCCGCAAGCACGGCCTGGAATTACCCATACTTCTTTGCCTGCAAGAGCACATGTGGGACAGCGAGTCCCAGGCACTTTTTGTGATCTGAAGCCGTAAGATAGAACTGGTGATAGTTCCAAGGATGTGTGATTGGAACATAAGTCATGCATTTCCATCGAAAAATATGATACAGTTTGTGTCAAGACTGTAGCATGTTCTTGGTTATCTCGAGATGACAAAGGAGCCAAGGGATACAGAGATTGAGGCATGGTACTGGTAAATGTTATACTTGAGCTGAGGCGGTCGTGTTTCAAGTAGGTTCAACGTGGTAACAAGGTGATATAATACCAAGTCAAAGAACAGTGTGTGTATGAGTCTTGAAGGTTCAGATATGCGCACTGTTTGTATATGTGGGAGGTCTTGTGGGAGTTATAGTTTGTGAGATCGAACCAAGGACTGGCGATAGCGTAACTTATGAAAGGATCGGGAGGGCTGAGAAGGGTAAGATCAAGGGGTCCAAGAACAAAGCACGGGGATTTCTCGAGACAAGACAGGTACGCAATACCCTAACACAAGGATGATACTTCCATACTCTCGGCGATCGGTAGGCACAGACAGGCCGTAGTCTCGGTGGGCGCTGGGGCCCAGCGGTGGTAGTAAGAGACCTGTCACATCGACTTTCTGCAAGACTGAAGCTGTCATTGCCTGCCAGGGAGTTGCGTGGCGCCGCCCTTGAGGGACAGACACTGTGGGCCAAGTCGATGGAGGTGGGGTCTTTTGTTGCATCCTTTCTTTTTGGTAGGTATTAACTTTGACCTCGAAATTCGGTGATCAACAGTGGTGCCGAAACATGCCGTCCTTGCTCCAAGGCGCCAGCCAGTCACTCAAGTTACTGCTAATCAAGCGAATTGACGCCCCCCCCGTGCTCTATTGCTCTGATTTCGCATGCACATATCCAACTAACACTCAAGCAAATCGTTTCAGTAAAAAAAATATCTTGGCCAGTGCAGAAAAAGCCTTTGTCTGGCAAGGATAGGCCGGACCGGTGATTAAGTGCCTAATCGGCTATGATAAGGGGGTGTGCTCTGTTGGAACTTGGCGTCGACACAAGGAAAAGCAATGTTGTGACTACTCGTTTCCCCGAGGGTCGCAACGACAAGGAAGCTCCGGCGCTGACTTGCTTGTTGACGAGTGAATTGTGATCGGGTTCAGGGGATACACTTAAGCGGCTTGGCTTTCAGGTAATAGAGCTTGGAGGTGGCATCCAAACTAAAAACCGTCCATCCGAGTGAAGGACAACAAAAGCTTCGTATAGAGTCTGTGCGTTGCGTAGTGGTAATAGTAAATCTGAAGATCAAATGAAAATTCCCTAACAAACACGATCTAACACCCCAGTCGCCCATCCACTACCAACACTACGGCCAAAACCCCAGGCCTTGGCGGGCACCAGGACTCTGGAATGATGGACCCTCTGTCCTCTCCCCTTCTGAGGCCAGTCTAAAGCAGTGTAGTCAGATGCCGCGCCAGGGCCGGCTCACTGCCCCTCTCCCTTATACAGTTGGAACGATCGCCAGTGCGTCGGGCCATCTCACCAGCCTGTTGGGTGCTGTAGGTAGGAGCATCCACAATCCCGTACTGTACAATTGTTTCCAGCATCCAAGGTTGGAGAACATCTCGCAGGGTGCTGTAGATCATGGGCCGAAAAATGTCGGGTTTGGAGATGGATACTTGGGAGGACGTCAAAATCTGGAAAGAGAAATTATATTATTAGAGTAATATGTGACTCTCGGCTGTTGTGCGACGCAACGTTTGTAGCATGCATATTCCCCGATGGGGTTTTTCCGTGAGCAAGACAAAAGCAAAGAAAGTTATGTGCATTCATTCATTTAGGTCCATGGTTGCGAATCGTCAACAATTGATCAATTCGGCGTAGGATAGGGAGGAGAGCGATGGAGACGGTGGAGTTGGTCAGAAGACGACGTTAGTGTACGAAGAAGCAACACAGCAGGGAAAGAAAGGGTTACAGCACAGGCAGGATGAATCCTTCCGCCCTGCTTTCCATTTCCATTACTACATGACCATTGGTGATGAGGCTGCCGTTGTCGCCGTACCTGCCTACCTCAGAAGTACCGTGCCGTATAACCTGCTTCCTGTCACCTGCAAAGGTTATGTGAGTGGAGGGAGCGATGCAGTTTGGATTGGCCAGGCGGACTTGCCTTGCACTACATTGGATCTAATCGGCACTTGAGCCGCCAAGTGCCGCTGCGTGCCTTCCAACAAGCCACCACAAGGTGACAGCATCGAGGAAGAATGGAAGCTGCATGCTTCGGCCGCCTTCCTTGTGGGTTGCCAGGACTTGACACGCAGGAGTGTACTCTGTACCTGTGACACAGGTAGAATTGGGGATCTTTCTCTGGAATCCCCAGGGTCGGTGCGAGGGTAGGTACTTGTATAGCCCAACCAACCAAGTAGCCAATCCACATCCCGAGTCCATGGTAGCTTTCGATTGCCTTCCCGTCGCATCGTGCATTTGCATACGCCTCTTTTGCAGATCGTGCTGACGTTCCAAATGAAAGAAACGCAAAGTATCTAACGACTAGACAACTAACAATTCTTTTAATGTTTAGGTACTTGAAACCACAGCATTCCCTGGCCCACGCACGCATGCCAACTCTGAGCTACCTCATAGCGTGCAGATCGTGAGTTGTGCACAGAAGAAGCTCTAGAATCCTTCCAATGATACGGTAAGAAGTCGACCATTTGTAATGGGGCTATGGGGTTGGATATCTTAGCTCCCGTTTCTACATCTTGACCAATCTACTAGAGACAGCCCCGGCCATTTCAAGTATTAGTCGAGTTCATATCGTTCATCACTGGCTCTATGTACGGATACATCCACTGTCATTGGTGTACGCGGGCCCCCACTGAACTCTAGCTTTCACCACGACCTTAAACGGTTTGTCAAAATTGACTCAGACAACTAACTGAAGTATGCAATTATGCCTCATTTTTCAAAGTTCTTCTGACTCGTGAATAAATGAGTAGTATTCTCATAAAGAACCAGGCCCGGGCGCTTCTATATGTAGTCTGCATTATTATAAGGAAGGTATTTTTAAATTAGACGGTTAGGGAAAAGAAAATATCAAAGCATCCGTATCTCAGAATCCCATTGTATCTCGCTTAGGCAGGGGTAGCCAGAACGAATTGGACATGTTACCCTTGCTTTGTCCAAGTTGCACTCGTCTTTTCTTTTCCAGGTGTGTAGTTACGGAGTATCACCCCTTTCACTGTTACTCGATTCCACCTCAAGCTGCAATTATTAAACTCAATTTTACGGATACCAGCTTGTGATAGTATTCAAACCTCTGCATATCTAGCAATTTCAGCCCCTCCCTTCACTTCGCTATCTCGGTCAACAACTTGTCGAATATCGATCAACCGTTGACAATCTCTTATATCGCACGACTTGAAAGAGGCATCTACCAACACAAACCATGTACTGGGAACCTTTGCGACTTTTGCTCGTATGAGATGCCACATCTGCCTGTTGCTTTTTCTTAGACCGGCAACCTTGCTGGTGACGCCATCAGCTGTCAGGTCGCGTCGCACAGAGGCATATGTGAGTCAGATTCGACGTCTAAGAAGGATGAAGACTTCCCTTACTGTATAGTACCGACGATCCAGCATCTCAATATTCCGACATTCATCCACATAATGCAACCTCTCATGAGGCACGGAAACACCCTGAAAGATGTCCGGGGGGTTCTATTGGTGCTGATTTTCACATACACCCCCACAAGCCACGATCGACCCATCCTGTTGTGCCTTGTCTTATGTACCTGGACATTTCTTCATTGGCCCGATTTGTTTAGTTCAGGAGACCTGACAAGCATCAACCAACACTTTGAACCATTCGATCTGCTTCCCCAAAGCAACTGCAAACAACACATTTGCACTTTCTTTGCGCCACCCGAGGATTGATCTACCGACTCACGATATCTAGGTAGACGGGCATGCATGATCAGTAATCATAATACAAAGTCGCACATTCAGCGTGTGATACGGACAAAACCACTGCCGCACCGAGTCTGTTGCAGTACCTCATATTATTGATCGATCTACTTGAATTACCTATGTATGAGTTTCCGAACGACTCACCGCTAGAAAGCTGTCAACTTGCAATCAAGTTGTCGAACCAGCTGAACAAACGGGCTGCATACTCATCTGCCAATGGGAGGGAGTGATGGGAACTTTTCTTTTCTTTTCTTTTCTTTTCTTTTCTCAGTCCACTAATCTCGTCAGCCAGCCAGCCAGAGCACGTACATAAGTGTACATGTTGCTTTTTGTACTCAGCCCCTCTGGTTCAGCAAAAGAACAAACCGGCCGACAACAAGTTTACCAGGCCGGCCGCAAAAAGGTAGTAAGAAGCGGTAGGGCATTGATGGTTTACCCACTAGAAACCCTTACATCAACTTTTATTGACAGCTGACATTGCCGAGGCATCCTGTAACTGTCTTAGTTGACTTACACCTTAAAACCTGCCCACTGTAACAAGTAGGCCGCTGGGTATCAGAAACATTGACCGCTAGGGGCACAAGAGACAAAATTATTAGAGCAGCTTATTTGTGACTTCCGATACAAGGCAACCTGTTTTTTTAACATTGTACAAACCATCAAATTAGAGCAGCTTATGCTACTTAGACTAGGCTTCTTAGAATACTCATTTTTATATCCTTGAGACTTGAGAATCTAACGTTTCTGCTACCCACTAGGCAGGGCATATCGTAGTGTCTTGGGATACGCGGAAGTGGCTTCTTGCTATGCATTCGTTCGCATTTAACAACAACCTAGATCCCTCCCTTCTTTAAGACATCAGGACAGGGAGACATGGCTAGCTATTGGTCCAACCAACACTTTCTCACTTGAACACCCCGTGGCCTGTGCAAGGAAGTCCTGAAGATCCGATCTGTCGCTAGACGCCAGCTAGTAGCCATGCGAGCGAGTTTGTGAGCCGTACGCCGTCATTCTATATCAAAATAGTTTCCAACCCCACAACAACCACAGGTAGATATCATCACGGGACCACCGGTGCAGCCACAGTTCTTTGACCACAACAACCCATTCTGAGACAAACCCGCAAATCCACACCCATCCATTACCATTCTTCACACAGTACCTTGCTAGAAAATAGCTCTTGTAGATACAGATAGGAATGGATAATCCGAACAGTTCATCGCGCAACGGCGTCTAACCCAATTCTCCATATTAAGAGCACTGTATTTTTAGCAGGCCGACTATCTTACCCCTGGATGATCTTCTGAAACCTGACCAATAAATCTCCAGAACAGTCCCATACCGAAAATGAGGATATCAGAGTGCGTTCATTAAGCAATCACGATTGCTGAATGAGATCATGTCCGAGCAGCCGAGGTCTCGAGGTCTCGAGGGATCCGCAACAATACGGGGAGGCATGATAAACTCCGTTTTCTTGCTTTTAATGACGAGGGAATGACCATTGCTTACATGCAAGTTTTGACAGGTCGGCAACTATCAGTAAGCCCCGGCTTTTATCATTGTTAATCCGTCAGTAGTCCATTATGAGTTTCCTCTAAAAGACAAATTGCAGCATACACCAAGAAACGACATGTCTTATTTGAGTGTCGATAGTGGTATAGTGTGAGTCCGAACTAGGCACAATGCCAGCTACGCTATGGGCGATATAAGGAACTGAGGGAGACACAGTTCCGTACTAATGTCTAGGTAATGTTGGGTCAGCTAGGGATGCTATGGTAGGGACCTAAGATACGATGGTAGCCAGCTACCTAGCCAGTATCAGCCAACGTTAGCACATTGTGTCCTGATCTAATGACGGACGGCGACTATCGATCGCATTCGCCTAGGGGCCCCAGTCTGCATGCATATCGACCCAGATTGCTATCTACCACCCTTCTCCACTAACAACAAGCACCAATTGATTAACAAGATCGAAATGCCCCATCTATCTATGTGGCTTCCACGAGGAGCTGGCTCGGATCTTGAGACTTCCGACTGCATGTGTCGTAATCTTTTCAATAATTAGCCGCAATAGCCTCGAGACAAGCCCACAGTAGAGTTGCTTTACGGCTAAACATCCGAGCTGAAGTTGGTTGCCAGCGGGTTGCTCTCGGACATGATGCAATTACACCGCAGGTGATAATTTACAGCGGTGCCCATATACGATATGATTGCTGCTACCCCAGCCAAACTGCGACACAAAATGAGCCTTGCTACAGTAAACTCACATATTAACCCATAACCTACGTTAACTGAGGATCAATGATATCTCTCCACACCTCGCCAAGCCTGACGGGAAGGGACGGTTGAAAATGCACGGTTGACGCCAGTGCCCGTTGGAGTCGTTAGTTCGCCGGTATCACGCTTGTAATGGTGTTCTCTACCGGGTTTCTGTAGCCGCACGCAAGCCTAGACAATGGTTCGGAACCTAAACCCAATTGCTTCATAGCTGTGGCCCTGAAGATGAGTGGTAGTTACGTTGTCCAGCTATTGCCAAGAAGCAATGCTAGAGCCATGAAGCTGGAGACAGCTAAGCCAATGGATCAAAGTTTGTTCAACGTTCGAGCCCACGCGATAGTTTAGCCGCAAGCTGAAAACATCCAAGCTATGAGTGAGCAGATGCCCGCTAGACTAGACACTATGTATCATGCAAGGGTGTGCGTAGAACCCTCCGCGGAGTCGGGTTCTTAGGGGCGACGAGAGACACTTACTTGGTTTGATGCCCCATGTGCTTTTTAAGAGCTGAGTTAGAGTTTCTTTACCGCTAGTAGATGACCACTGATCCATGTCACAGGGCCTTCAGCTAGCCACCTTGGAAACGACAGGTACTGATGATAAAGAAAAAAGTGTTCATTCTTTCCCGGGTATCCCAAAACTCCTGTCTAAATCTAAACAAGCCCCCTTTTTTGAACTATGAATTAAATACCGAACATATATATCTCAAAACGAATACAGCTTAACACGTAGTATCCCTATATAATTTGTCCAGTTGCACGCTATTATTCCAACTTCTGTCTGGTTTCAGCGTTGGTCAAATTCCCTGGCGATCTTCCTGGTGGATGCCAAAACAGAAAACATGCGAGAAACATTGTTGGAGAGTGGGATCGACAGTAAAACAACAAGTGTGTTGATGTGGTACGGCATCATTGTGCCGTGTATTGTGTTGTGAGTCCACCACACCAGAAGGTCACCACGATGCACAGGCATCGTTGTAGTTCAAAGCGCATCGCCATGTGCAAGGATAGACTATACGAAATGTCAAATCAATGTCTTCTCGATTTTGACCAACAACTTGCCGCCTGGTATGGGGCGGGCCATAGAGTCCATGAGTCGGATGAACCGATAACCTGGACGCAGGCGATCTAGTCGGATGCAAGCCCAGGCAAGCAGTGGCGAGCTGCCAAGCCTGGATGAATCGTCTTCGACTTTGAACCTAAAATCACGATCGCATTAGTCTCGCATGCAAAGTGAGTCGCGCAAGCGTTAGAAACAAGCATTTCGTCCCGTTCCGCTAGACAGCGAACGCTGAACGGGCGTAATAAACACTGCTCGTCATCCTGGATTGCATGTACTTTGTGCTAGTAGACACAACATTGCCACTACCAGTAAGCGACAAGGAATGACTCGTCATCCTACAGTGCTTGTTTGTATTTGGATTCGCAGTACGCCCTGCTTACTGCGCACGGAATGTCTGTGTCCTCGAGCACGTCGTGTCTTGAACAACATTTGATCATATGTGACAGTCAAGAAAGGCACACCACGGTGGTGCTCAATTTCTTTGACTTCGTCATGATGACCTGGTGCTTCCACGTTCAAGTACGGCTTGTCCGCGCTTTACAGCACGAAAGACGGTCCGAGCGTAAGGAACGGGTTCGACAAACCCGATATGTGACAGAATGAATATGTTGACGACTTACCTGATGAAGCTGAGCTCCTGGACCACCTTTGGAATATTGAGGAACTGTAGAAGCGAACCATGCGGACCGAAGTCAGGATGGTCTGTCTTGCCAGCGTCCGTTTTGTCTTTGTATTTGTGCTCCTGCGTGTGCCCATCACGCTCAGTGTCGGTCGGTTTATCCACGTGCAGCTCCGCCTTAATCAACGGCCGGAGAGTACTGGCGGAACGAGAGGCATCGGCTGCATCACCAGCCTGTATTGGAATGTGCTGACCAGCCAGGACAGTGATTTTTAGGTTCATGGTGCGACCTGGGGCGGCATCGCTTTGGGTCTCTGTGGATGTGTTTGAGCTCTGGTAGCCCTCGGGCTTCAAAACCCAACCTTTCTCATCCGCAAACATACCCTCATTAAGCATCATGCCCTCATCTAGATACTGCCAGTTCATAGCGACCATTTGAACGCCGCCCCGCCAGAAGAGGCTCGGGTCTGGATTCGAACTATCGAATCGTCGACCAGCAGGGAAAGCACGCATGAAATACCCCTTATTATGGACGAACATCTCGCGGTGCTGTTTCTGATTGAGCTCAAGGATTCGGTTCTCGCTGATAGAGAATATGTGGGCTGGGATCTTGGCTTCCTTCGTTGCAAGGCATTTGTAGTGCTGACTTCGCGTGTAGATGGCCAGTTTACCGAGGTTCTCACATATGTTGACCTTCGCGTTGGAGGCCTTTGAATGGGAAGGGAAAGTACTGTTGGAGCCGGACAGAGAAAGCCCCGCGGGTTGTGATGGACGCTCATCCTCGGAGCCAGATGCATCCTCATCGTTTGCATAGATAGCAGGCAGATCCATGGTGCTAGGTGGAACCACGAACTTTGCTGGTGCTTTCTTGACCTTGACGAGAATCTTCCTCCGCAACTCGCCCAGCTTCGGGAGCTGTATCCTCGGTCCAATGTCGTCCAGCGGCTTGTCGACAAGCATCTGTCCCCACTCTTGCTTCATGATGTTGACCATCACTTCTTGCTGATCCTCATCTGCGTGTACCTCCAAACTGACAATGATAGGGAGATCATTATCAACGAATGCAGCCTCGCCGACTGCTCGACACACCTCTCTAAAGCCACATGGAGCAGTCAAGGTCCATCCATGTGTTACTATAGGTTCGTCCTTAGGGAAAGACTGCCTTGGGCGAGGCGCGGGTGGTTTTGCAACGTCGAGAAGATCGCCAGACTCGCGGGTTTCAAGGGGGACACGGTTGAGACTTGATCTCGGTGAAGAACTTCGACTGCCAAAACTGCCACTGCCACTACGGGAGCGATTGGCAGCTTTCTCGGTAAGGTAATCTTCGAATTTCTCGATCACAGTCGTCGCGACGTTAGGGAATGATTCGCCCGATAATCCGCGTTTGTGGTCGATCTTGGCGGACCTATTACTTGTCGTGGGAATAATGGTATCCCCATTCCATACATCGATTTCGATACACCTACATCCCCGGAGGAGAACCTTTTGAGGATCCAAGTCAGTCGATCAAGCTTTGGAATGGGAATGGAGTTATGCTTTCAACATACCGTCTTGTACGCCTCGGGGGAGCTTCTGTTCCACGAAGCAAGTTGATTCCCGACGAGATATGTGTTGTGACTGCTACTGATGAAGTAATTTGTGAGAGGCTTTGAGAGGTCTTTCTCGGGTAAGGGCGCGGTAGCTTCCCATGAGAAGTCGGTATGCCATGTATATTTAAATTCACCCATTGAATAATTCTCCTTGGACAGTTCGCCGACTGCACTCTCACTCTCACCCTGAACATTTCGCAGAAATTCGGCAAATTTGGCCTTAGAGAGTAGGGGGTCTGAGCCTCGCAAGTCGTCATATGTACGGTCGAGGGCTTCCCACATCTCATTGGTAATATGAATATCGGGGATGTTGGTGATTGGTGCTTGTGGATTCGAGTTCTGGCTGGAGCATTCGTCGGTCGGGAGGGGTTTATGCGTTGTATCTGAATCCCAGCCGTGCATGGGAGCTGGTGAAGCAGCGGTGGTGAAGCGAACCATGCCCTTGAGAGCACCGATGGCGAGGATATTCGAGTTGCCAAAGATGGACATGGTACGCGCGCGCCGGGGCTTGTCGCCCTTTGCGCTGCGGCTTCGCTAGATTATGAGATTAGCGAAAGCACGTTGAATAACTGCAGCTAGTTTCATGACATACTATGAGTCCGCAGAGAGGCATGATGGCGGGCTGTGATTCCTGGGAGCGGACTGGAACTTGAAGCTGGCGATGTCGGTGATAGTTAAACGGCCAGAACCATTGGAGCGAAAGGGATGCCCCGCTGGCCTAGCCAAGCATACAGCACAGAGAAAAATCCAAGATTTCTCAGTTTACAGTCACTCTTGAACACTGTTGTTGAGCTTTTAAGAACAAATGCGTTTCTGACTTGGCAGGAGTGAGTAAGTAAGACGGAAGGTGAGAAAGGAAAGAAAAGGGACTAGATAGATGCATTAGATGTCAGCACCCCCATTTGATAGGCGATAAATTAGGCGGGCCCGGGGACCAAGAGATGGATGGACAGACAACCTTGCTAGCAGGCGAGTCCAGGTCTTAGTGGACGGGCTACTAGTGTCCTGCAGCACAGCCCTAGGGGAGCAGGGGAGCAGGGGAACAGCTGGAGTAAGACTGGACATGGAGCTGGGGCTGAGAAAAGGATTGTAGCATGGAGGCTTGGGGGCCAAGGCGTGATTGGAGAAATTGTTTGTGATTTTTATGTGTTTGACCACAATTACAGTCAGGCAGCATAACGAAGCTGGGCAGCATTAAGGCTGTGGTCTCTGTGTCACCTCAGTTGAAATTATGACTGCTTTAAAGGAGGTAGGTTAAAGTGGGAGCAGCGACAACGTTGACATCAACGGTAGGTCAGATGATCGCCTATTCGACGAGCCGTATCGGGACGGGACCCAGCTGCCAGCGGTTAGTGGCTTCGCCTCTATTAGGGGATAGGTACGGAATACAGGTCGAGTGTCGACAGGTTAGTACTGAGTTATGAGATCATAGGGAGAGCATTGTCAGCGTCACTATTGACTCTTTCAAATACATCAACACTTTGAAGATAGATACTACACAGCCATCTCACTCCGTCAAAGTCAGTAACTTACCGCCATTCTATTGTCAAATTATTGCCTACCTGCATGAACAAACAACAATAAGCAGGTGCCTAATATACATTATTCTTTTTTCTTGACGTTGCAGAGTGCTCCCATATATCCAACAGCGACACAGCCAGCAACATTATGAGCTTCAGGAATGATTCCGAAGAACAGGTACGAGCCTGGGGCTTCAAACGTGTTGTTACTTGGAGTGATTCCCCGTAAGTCACCTCAACTCATGTTCCCTGTCCCCTCTAGCACAACCACCCTGTCGCTTTGGAAATGAGGCTCTTACACAGCCTCCGCAAGCCCCATCTTCATTCTAACCTCAAGACAGAAACACCCACTATCCACCTCATTCTCATGCGTCCTTGACTACCCATCTAATCACCCAGGGGTCGATGACCTTGTGGTATCCCCAAGAGGAGGATAGCCAGAAACAGGTCTACAGTGTTGGATCACGCATCGATGTTGATGCAGGAAGGGTTCATGAAGTTATCATCGGAGGAAGTGGGTGTACTATGGTAATTGGTGAATGAAGAATTCCACAGTCTCAATATTTCTAGTCTTTAACAATATCTCCAATTGACAATGAACCACAAATTCGTCTTTAACTTTTAATAGTTGCAGTTTGTCACAGCATGATAGTTCTTGATGAAATATTGTTTCAATGCGAAATGCTTAAATATGCCAGGGTCTAGGGTAGTGGGTTTGGACAAATTGAGTTAACAAAAAAGTTCACCAGTTCACACACAACAAACACATAACACAACTACAGCAAAGTATTCGACATGAACCAGCTATGCAAAAATGTGGAATGGTGGAATTAAACCACCTACGTTGGACGAACAGGGAATCGAACCCTGGACCACTCCCAGAAGGAAGACTCTTGAAGAGAGAAACTTGCTAAGGGAGTATTATACCACTAAACCATTCGCCCGGGACAAAGCGTGATACAATGATGGAATCAAACCATCGTTGCTGGACGAACAGGGAATCGAACCCTGGACCACTCCCAGATCAGACATCGTTGGTTGAACGAATCATGCTAAGGGAGTATTATACCACTAAACCATTCGCCCGAAGTTGTTGAGTTGCGGTGACAAAGTACGGCATATTCGCACGGTTCCGTTGCGCCGCATGTGGATCTCCAAATTTGCAACCGAGACGAGCTCTGAACGCCTGGCAGGGTGCTGTTACGGGGACGGACGGGATGAATCAGGCTTGGGGCGAGAGCCGAGAGCCGAATGAGATGTCAAACATGATCCGGATCAGAAATCATGTTCCGTATCCGAGTCACAGAGAAAAGGCGGCGTTTGCGGGGGAGAAATCAGGGAGGTTGGTCCCCGTAATTCCATGTGAAAGAAGAGGTGAGAGTTTTGGTTTGCTGACTTAGAATCAGAATGGATGAAGATCATCGTCGTGGGGTTGTCGGTCTATGATCTATCTGAAGATAAGCTACATGTCAGGCGCTGATAGTCGGTCGATCTGTGGATAGCAATAGGAGTAGTTGCATGTCGATCCCGGAGAATTCGATTGGGATATGAACGACTTTCCGGATTGCCATTCCATTCAGCAGTATGAATTGATACCGTCTACTTCGATAAAAGCGCCTGTCTTGGAGCCAATATGGCAGAACTGTTACTGCTGAATCTGCTCATGGTTGAGAACAGTCTTGACAGACGTGAACGTTTTGCAGGAACACCAAGGAATGAACATGCAATTTACCGGGAAGCAAAAGCCCATCCTCAATCGTACGAACTCGCTCGGCTATATTTGGGCGTTGGCAGAACCCATGTGTAAATGCAACCCCCCGCTCGTCTCATTCGGTCGATGGATGGAACCTTTGAGTTATTGCACCTCCCCACACTGGAAGCATCTCGTTCATCGCGTGTAACGTCATCCGGAGTACAAGGCTTTGTTCAAGTCGAGAGGTTGGGCCAATTGCCTTTATGAGGAAGCAGGAGCGGAGGCTAATTCAACTCACATCATCGGGCTGCCCATATAGGCAAAGTGAAACTAGTGTTAGGCAATGCTAAGATTTCACTTTCAATAGCTAGCCGACTGTCACGTCTGAAAGCTTGATTGAATGTCTGCATCTCACGCACATCAAGCCAGAATGCTTACGAGGGGCCGGGGATGGCGATGAGGAGAAAGGCGTCGTAATCAATGCACGATAGAATTCGGCTTCTCCTCTTTTCGGTGGTATTCGTTGACATCTTTGATCTTGGCCAAAGTATGTGTAGGCAATTGGCAATGTGTGAAGCAACTAGCGCACTCAACAAATAAGACGTGGTGATGGAGACAGACAGTTTAGTGACAGTATGTACGCTATCCGTACAGCTCCAAAATATAGTATTGAGAAAACAAGCATCTTCATTGGCCTGTAAACAAAGTCGTCGCGAGCATGGCGTGGCTGTACGCGTTGATAAACAAATCAGAGTTCACAGAGTGCAACCGTGGCCAGGTTTTGGGAAAGTATCCCAAAGCCTCAGAGGGTCAAGCTTGATTCGAGTCGCATCGTGTTTCTCTACCTTACTAACCCTTGTCTATCTTATCTTACCTTATCCTGTTTCTACTGGCCTACTCTATTTGCCTGGTCTATATGTGAAAGATACTTGTGTACCTGCCTACACTAAGCGAGTGGGCGGTCCTGGTCTGGAACCGTTACTAACTTGTTCTCTCATGGGGATCGTACGTTGTCAATTGGGTCACATTTTGAAACGCTCCGGTGTAGGTGGTCGGTGTGCTTTGCAACACGTTGTAAGTGTATTTTACCTTGACTGTATGTTTCGGTGTCGGCTTTATGGATCCCTTTGAGTTCGGTACATATTCAACACACGGAGATGACGGCATGAAGAAATCATGATGCAGCCATATCGTATTGAATTGGCCTGTAATGTATCCAGCAAGGTAGTTGCTCGCCGGCTGGTCTGCAACATGAGTTGCTGCATCGCCTCTGATGATACAACACCAGCATCGGCATCAGCATCAGCATCAGCATCAGCATCGTATCCACGGGAGAGGCGCTCGGACGGCTTGCGTGTTTTATTTGACTTTATTCTTGTTCAGCCACAGCCATAGGTGACAGCCAGAACTAAAATCTGCAATGAACAGGCCAGACGGGACAAGGCAGCACAGTAACGCTGCAGGCTGTAACTCAGCCCATCGTTGTACAGCGTCATGTCAGCCGTCCTCAGTGAGTAAGCATTCGGTGGCTTTCGGCTGGTCGTCATGGAACTGGAACAATACAGGACGAGACAGTAAGTGACCGCCAGACTGGGGTGTGTCCGCTAACAGCAGCCCTGCAATATAAGAAAAAGCGGTGCTGTGTGTTGTCATATAGCAAGTGGTCAGTGCTGTACTATAGAGACCTATACTGACGGGTTCAATTCCTTGATGCGGTCAAATTTGAATCACAAAGGATCTGACGCTTGTAAGATGATGGTTTGCTCTCAGAGAGAATGTCAAAACTTGAATCTGCTCGGCCATTCCAATGGCACCGCATGCTTTGGCTGGCTGTGGCTGCCGCATGTACATGCATGGCTTTGCAACTCAATCCTCGTAAAGGTTTACATCTGCAAGTTAGTAAGTAGCCTGATACTAAGAGTAGGTGGAATAAACCTAATCAGAGTAGTAGATGGACGTCTGGAGGTAACCTCGAATGGCGGACTGGTGTTGGTCATGCATGATCTGAGTGAGTACGTACGTACGCATGCACAGGAGAGTATGCTTAGTCAATTAAATTCCCTTGGTGTCAAATCAACCTCTTGGTTGAATCATGTTTGTTATCTTTTTGGAGACCGCATTGAAATGAAACCTTGGCGCCTCTGAATCGAGGAGATTTATCCGAAGTCAATTGTCGAGTGGATTAGTTGATTGGTTATCGGCCCTTGGGCGGTTGTCGAAACGTCCAATCTACCTAGCCCACCTCAATCGTATTAGGATCGGAAGTATCGATGGATGTGCCTTGGCTAGTGCACCTACCTCGAGTTGGGTTTAGCTGTTGGTTGCAGGCAAGAGGTAGGTACAGCCTAGTCTAACTGCTACGTAGCGGAGTAGCTGCTACCTTAGTAGCTGTGTTGTTATCCTAGCCTGCCTAGGACCGAGACTAAACAAACCTCCACTTTCTTCCCGTCATATCATGGATGGTCTAACTACTACCTTGTGTAGTTATTTTGCGATAATCCATCTCATCTCTCCTCCCGTCCAAGCTTGCGGAAACTCAGATGTCGTCTCTTCCGGGACAGAGGCAGCTCTAGCCTTCAATTTCCTGCGCCTTCTGTCACGTCAGCGCTCTTCTCCGTCTCGTCCGTCTACCAACTAATCCGCTTTGGCTGTGGCTGCTTCATTCTGTTCTTGGCCTGGCTTGTTGTTGATGCTCGCGTCTCGTCTCGACATGATCCATCCCCTGCTCGGTTTGGTCTCACCCCTCACATGGATCTCATACCTCACCTCAACAACCAGGTTCTCCTTGTCCGGGAGTTCCCCTCATGCGACCGTCAACTCCGCCAAAACTGTCATGGATCTTTAAACTCGACTCCACCTCGTCCAACCTCTTTTCTGTCTTCTACTCTCCTCACCTCTCATATCTTTGAGCTTACTTTTGCTTTTGTTTATCCATTTCTTCTTCATAGTTCTGAGAACCAACCAATTCCACCAGTTGCAATACCAGTCCCGACCATTTCACACACCGAGTTCCTTCACTTTATCCTTCCTCACGCCTGAGTAGAACACGGGATAGTTCATGTTTGACGGCATGGAGGCGCCTATGTACCAGTGAACGATCGTCTTTGCTCGTTGAGGAGCCTCATAAGCTTCCTTCCGAGCACCCATCACCTCTTGCTTCCGATAGCATCTCACGAGCCAGGAGTGCAAACAGTTTGGCCCAATGGGCAATGAACAATCCGCCGAAACCCCTCGCGGGCATCGGAAACTATCCAAGCCACCTCACTGCAGCCAGACAACAGCAGCTGGTCTGCCATACGCTGCTACTGCCGTGACACCCCATTGTGATCACTACTCCAACTCGTATCTTGTTGGATCGCTGCCGCCAACTCCTAATAAGGCTTCATCCACGAGGAGGGTGGCGCCTGGGCTCGGTATAGCCGTCCCTGCTAGTGACGGTGTTAGTCCTGTGACAACTCCTACTTGTAGAGAATTCCGGCGTGATTCAATGCGACGAAGGTCATCAGTCCAGTCAGAGCAGTCTCCCGGGTTGCCAAGCTTCGTCAACAGCTCCAGAGCGAGCTCTATGGCCCAAGATAGTGGCTACCGCACACTCGCCCGCGCTGATAGGTTTGTGCAACATGTCTATGCTTGTTGATAAATAGAGCTGACTGCCTGAAAAATAGCATGCCCGTTGCAGTACCGCGTGGCTCTACTGCCTGCAATACGAGAGCTGCCGAGCCCAAATCGCTTCTCGGTACTAAAGCGAAGCTTCCTAGCGAGCCCGTCATCTCCAAATCTAAGATCCATTCTGATGAAGTTGGCCAGGATGTGACAGATGACAACAACAACGCCTATCATTCTGCGGGCTCTTCCATTAGCAGGACAAACTCAGACGTTTCTCTCTACATGCCAATGCGCCGCCGCTCTGTCGTACAAACCCCAGGCGTAGCAACCAGAGCCCACCATTCCAATCCCCCGGTCTCAGCCAAATCGAGCTTCCGCAAGAGTCTCCCACCAACTCCGAGTCAATCCCGGCACAATTCGATCGAGTCTGGCATGGCAAGACGTATGTCGATGCCTACCACAATCCCATCCCAAGCGCACTCTTCAGGTCGAGCCGTTACGCCAGTCGAAGCCGACTACAAGCAGCTAGGTGGTATGAAGTTTGGATCTCTGCGCATCACCAACGGAGCACCGGTGACTTCCCCAGTGCCTGAAAATGACGTCAAACAACAAGGGGCTTCTGAGTCGACACTAGCAACCCCTTGTACGGATTACTTTGATGAGCAAGCCATCAATCCTACCAATTTGGCGAGCGAAGGATTGAACACGGCAGAGACAAGGTCTATGACAACTGGAAAAGTCACCACTCAATTTCCAAGCTCCGTTGCCGAGCATTTGAGCAATACAGACAAATCTAGAACAGGACATGGCAAAATGTCTGAGAACGGGAATGCTGTCTCATTTCCTGTTGCTGAGGTTCTGCACCAAAGGGAAGACCTAAATTCAAAGCCAGACCCAAAGAAAATGCACTTGGACCTTGAACACAAAATGCTTAAAGGGTTGACAAGGTCTGATAGTGGCTTTATCCCGAGTCCCTCGTCTGAGAAAACGCAGCGGACGGCGTCCCGCAATGACAGTGGTTACAGTTCCAATGTCTCTCTCCGATCATTACCTAGCTTGAGATCCGGTTTCACGGAAAAGAACACTATGGCTACGGAAAGGCTTGACATCGACGCCTCGGGGGTGAGCTCGCCGTCGGATTCGAACTCGACACGCACCTCTTCTTTGGTTCCTTCACAAACACGTAATCGGTTACCAATTCACCTCGAGGTTCCTCTATCATCAGTGGATGATGACACCTCAACTTGCCCAACAAGTCCGTCAAGTCCGACCAGCAGGCCATTCTCACCATTTGCTATCGGCAGCCGGATGCGTCTCTCGTCACTGAAGTCCACCCGGAGTTTCGAGCCACGAGTATCGAGCACCGCGACAACACCAATCCTCCTGTCAAAGAGCGATGATAACAATCAACTGCCTGCTACGACCCCCGATGTCACCCGGGGCGGTAGTAAGATCTCTCGCTTCCTCAACAGTTCCCGTAGGAAGGGGTCTTTAAAGAAGACTGAGGGTGTATCTGTGGTCGAGCAGTCTGTGCCGATCAATAATCAGGGTCTCAAGTCCAAATCGCGGCCTAGATCTAGACGATCAACACTTCGGAATGAACCGAGCAAAGATACTCTACACACTATCTTGAGTGTGGAGAGCCAGACTGTTGATATTGCGCCAGAACTCCAAGAAGAGGATGTGGCCAAGAGTGCCGAAAACCTCGCAGCCAAGAAACCGTCTCGACGGCAATCCTGGCGACAGTCTATCGCTCAGATGTTTGGTACTCGAAGCGCAGAGGCCAGTCCTACAATAAGCTCCTTGCCCGAGCCAACCCCGAGACGCCCTTCAACCGCCATGGGATTATCTTCCCAGCATTTTGGGCCTGTCTCTGGGACTCGAGCTGCAAGCTCCCGGTCTTCCCGGCCAGCGCCCAGGAAAACTGCCAGTAGCTCTGGCAGCTTGCCCTCACCGACGCGGAAGACCAACACCATGCCTGGCACGCAAGAGCGACGAGATAAGCCCGAGTTGGCCCATCTTCGTACTAATAGCTCAGCACCAAATCTGTCAGCGAGCCGTCGGATGTCGCTTGGTCCATCTCAGATCGAGACCCAACAAGGCTCACGCACAAGAGCCTCGCCTCCTGTGAGCATGCAAAACAGAAACTCCAAATCTTCGCGAGGCAAGCAGGGGCACAGCCGTTCCATGACCCCTTCTTTCCCTATGAACTCTCGACCTACTGGCAGGCGACTTTCTCTGCCCCAAGACTATGGTCGGACAACACCCCAGAACCGCCATGTCTCGCACGGCCGCACGGAGTCACGTAACTCGAACCGAGGCATGCCTATGAGTCCAGGGGGCAACATGGGATCACAATCGGGATTTCCTGTCCAACAACCCAGGGTCCTGTCATACTCGAGCAACGGTACGCAGCAGACTGTATCGGCTATCTCGCAGTCGAGTCATAATCGACGGGTATCGGCACCAGCACAACCGCGTCCGGGGCCCGGTATGGCACGCTCAAGAAGCAGTACTACATTGATGCAGATGCAGCAACAAATGGAGATGCAGATGCAACAGCAGCAGCAGCAGCAGCAGCAGCAATATCAACAGCAGCAATATCAACAGCAGCAACTTCGTCCCCAATCATCTCTTCAGGCATGGGCGCCAATGGACATGTACACTCTCAACCAGCAACTGCAGCAGAATTACATGATGCAGAACCAGGCGCTGGTCTATGGGGCATCAAACATGGTTCAGCAGTATCCTAACATATATGTCACTGGCCCCGTTCCCAACCAACCGACTCACGGTAGGCAAAGCTCGCAGGGTGGTGGAATGTATACTCAAGACCCTCCCTTCCGGGTCCTCCACAGCTATAACTCACCAGCATACCGACACGCTCCCATCTGGAGCCAATAGCCGAAAGGCTCGTTTTCCGTTTCTTTGCATTCACTGAGATACCATATTTGATGGAAAAGATTTATTATTTCTTTGGTTCTATGCTCGGCGTTTTACTTGGGTATAAGCAGCCTTTCCTAGGAGTATTGGGATTGGCCCACAGCGTCCACACGCATCCATTACACACATTGTCTTTCATTCCAAGAAATTGCATGCGCATCTTACGATCGAGGAAAAACGTTATCAGACTTGGGGCCGCTTCACCTGAGAGGTGTTGCATATTGTGTTATCTTATTGGCTTATAACTGAAAAGCATGGTCTTGTAGGCAATGTTTGATTTCAAGCTGCTGGATTTCTTAGTTTATAGCGCATCATACTTTGCTATGGGAGGAATGCGATCCCGATAATACAATATCACCTAATGACTGTATTTTTGTTGGTATTGTCGAGTGCCTGCGGTGATGTTAATCTGCGTTGAGACAACAAGAATGCTTGGAGATTGAACTGTTGACGAAGGGTGAAGGAAGAGTCATGCATGAGCTTTGGCCTCGAAGCAAACCAGGAACACCACTCTGGCTTGCTTTTGCACGTCCCTCTTTATTGCCGTTGAATCATAAGAGCATAAATAAATAAATAGGCAAGTGAGGGGGGATCCGTTGGATTAAAAGCATTCAGCATCCCCATGATCGAACACAGCCTCACGGGGGATCGACAAAGGGTCCAACCGAGGTGACGTGACATTGGTAAAGAAAGACACGTTACGGCCTAATGGTTGACAACAATAAATAAGACCACAAGGGATGATTTGACTGGACGAAGGCTTGTGTATGCCGTGCTGTTTGCGAATCATAACAAAGGTTAGGTGAGCACGTAGCAATATGACCCCAAATGCTATGTAAGAAGAATCACGCGTTCTATCTTGGGTAGTCTTAGTAGCAGGTACTTTGGACCCCTTGAGAGAGGTAGGCCATGGTGGTAGACCTTGGAAGGGAGCTTGCTTCTGACAGCTGTCATTTTTTCACGCATGAGGATGGGGATGTAATGTTATTATGCTAGCAATATTACTAAAATGAGATAAAATCGAGCGATAACCTTGATTTCATGTTGCAAGCAGTGGATTCCCCCTGGCTATAAGATCTTCTCAAGAGATATAACGATGACGACGATGGAAGCGGATGAGAGAACCAAAAACCGACAAAGAGACCTTGAGGCTCGAGGACCCGGCAGGACGGAGAGTTTTAGTTTTGGTATGTACAGTATTGGCGCTCAGGGGATGGGATGGGATTGGCCTGGATGAGGGCTGATGCTATTTTTGTTTTTCTCTTTTAGGGGTGTTTTCCCCATCGGTCGGACCATAACAAACTCCCGTCATCCCCAGAAGCCGACCACTTTTATTTTAGTGAATGACCTACTGTGCGTAAGGGACCAACGGGCAAAGTGGATTTGGTAGGGATCCTTCTTTACGTGATGATTTCGGTAGAGGCGAGTTTTGACAGGGAAGGACTGACGTCGTAGCAACGAACCCTTGGAAGAAAGGGAGACGGAGGAAGAGGCAGCCGTTCAGTCGGCATGTTGATTGTCACAGAGGGTATGATGATGAGCCGCCAAGTCTTTGATATTTTATGCTGTTACTGCTGATGCACATGAAAATCTGTGTCAAAGACTGTTGATCGCCTTTTTGTCGACGATGATGACGACGACTCACACTGATCGTGACAGGGGTGCGTGATCCACCAACGACGTCGACATACTGTACGTGTATGTACCCGAGTAAAGATGATAGGTTTGTGAAGTACTAGAGGTCTTCACTGGATCAATAGATGTAAAGCATAAAGAGTAGTGATGTTGGGGGAAATGCAGAATCAGTACAGTATCAAAGAGAGGGCCTAAGATATTTAACATGTGAGAACGGGTTGGCTACTAGCTATACGAACAGCCACAACCATGCTAATGACTTGTGCAGTACAGGTAGGTCTCCTGTCAGTTCGTCCCTGACAGTCAGTGGTCAATAGTCATGCATGTGAGAAGAAGTAGAAACCTAAAACTTGGCTTCTGATGCATGTATACCTACCCGTGGAGACGGCCGTGCAGCAACGGAAACAATAGATCTTCAACATTTTCCTTGTTGGAGAAACGTTGTCGAATCGGTTAATGACAACTGCCGCAAGGCGAAACATGCAGGCCTTTTCATTGTGGCTTTTTAAACGAAAGTCTATCATCGGTCAACCTTATCCGTAAAAATAAATATTAAATTCACAACAGAAATTTAGGTAACCAGAGCTAACCTAACCCATCGTTTCCAGCTTGGTCGATTCGTAAGTCTCGGCGCGCGGTGTGGCCGCCACAAACGAGCTGTTTCGGCTAAGGTTGTTTGACCTGAGCACCTGTTTTAGACAGCTTGAGCTTGGGTTTTTTCTTTCTTTTTTTTTTTCTCACAGTAGGCAACTCTAAATAATAGAGGCGGGCTGTTTAGTAGACAATCACCACTGCATGGTAAAATCAACAGGCCGTTTGCGTATCATACCGTGTTTATCGTATTGTTCTCTGTATTAAAATGGAGGTTGGTAGCGATAAGGGCGGATAATAGTAGGTCTCCCCTAAAAGCACAGCCTCCATCCATCAAAGGTTCCCCGTTCAGTACCACCCCGTTCAGATCCATGCCCATGCATATCGACTGCCTGGACTACTCTGTACTGGGGCCTGCCAAATACGAGGCCCAGCAATCCAATTCCTGACCCGCTCCGTCCTTGTCCATTCCATTCCATAAGTCATCTTCCTTTGTTTGCCCAGCCCTGGTCTCTTTATAAGACTCCCAACTCACCCTCATCACACGACTCTTGCATTTTTCTCGTGACTGTTATAGTCGACTTGCATATACAGCCGTCTCTCGCTCACTCGCTGACTGACTCACCCACTCTCGCTCTTCTTTCTGTTTTTGTTCTTTACTTACATATCTCCATCAATTTCCGTCGTTTAGACTAAGGATCATATCCCACTTCGACGCTTTGTTGGTCGATCTCACTCTCGCTCTCGCAACTCATTTGACGGCCAATAATCCTTCTGTCAAATAATCACAGATAAAACACCAGTGCCACCCTCTGGATCGCGAGCACTTTATTCGATTCACATATTCGCATCGCATACGACAATTTATTCCCATCCTGATCACGGATAGCCGGCCGATCTCTCCACTTGGTCGTATATCCAGTTTGCGGCAGCAGCAAGTTTATTAAAGCGCCATTACGCGTTTCTCTTCACCACTCCTGAACAGGGACAACAAGCTCCTCTCGACCTCTCGACTGGTCATTCCTGTCTTATCACCCTTTCTCGTCATTCTATCCGACACCTTCCACAGCTACAGCCGCCAACATGTACGCCACACGGCTTGTCAAGCTGCTACTAGTAGCTCTCTCCATCGTTTGCGTCGCCCAGGCATCATGGATCGACCTCAACAAAATCCACCTCAAGGAGCGTCAACTTATGCGAAGAGCAAGCCCTAGTCAAAAACCCGAGGACATCGTAGCAAGTGCAACCCTACCAATCGATGTGCCCTCGGTTTCTCAAGCAGAACCAGATACAGCTGCTCCCACAGACGCAGTAGACTCGAAGTCTGAAGCACCTGCCGATACCGCCTCCGATGAAGCTACCCAGGCTACCGACGAGCCTTCAAAGGCATCTCCCACTGCTGCTGAGTCTACTGCCGATAAACCTGCAGAGACCACTCCTGCGGAGGCTTCCCCCACCAAGGACGCCTCTACTACCAAAGCTGCTGAGAAGTCTACCGCTGCTGATAGCAAGCCCGCCGAGACTTCTGCTCCTTCGCCAACCGAGGCCACCGACGACACACAGTCTACTGCCGCTGCTTCTGCCACCGAGGCGAACACCGCTGCCGAGTCGACAACGGCAGCAGCTCCAGCTACCACCACCGCCGCCGACAGCAGCAAGAACCAAAATGATGACACCAGCAGCACTGCCGCCGGTAGCGACGAGGAGGCCAGCAGCACTGCAGCCGAGAAAGATACCCGAACTACCGCCAAACCTGTCACCTCTACCCACATTGCCGTTGTCACGAGGACCAACGACAATGGTGATCTCGAGACTATGACCACTACGAGTGTGTCTACCTCTACACCTGGACTTAGCGACGGTGATGACGACGGCAGCTCCTCTGGCATGTCAACCAAGACTCGCAACACTGTTATTGGCGTTGTTGTCGGTATTGGCGGTGCCATTGTCGTCGGTGCTCTCGGTCTCGTTGCCTGGAGAATCTGGGGACGCAAGAAGCACAACGAAGAGGCTGATGGTCTCATGGACTTTGACGAGTCCAACAGCCGGCCCAACAGTAACGGCCCTTACCACAGTATTGAGAAGACCGAATACAACAGTGTCGGCAGTGCTGGTCCCCAGCGCAGCCCATTCGCGTCGACGTTGGAGAATTACCATCAGCCAACGCCTGTAAACGCATCATCCAACTTTTAGTCATGAGAAGACGAACCTCTTCATCTTTTTTCTTTTTTCTCCTTTAGCATGTTTGATAAAAAAGCATTATTATTACTCTCCATCATCCCATTTCATCGGTTTAAATGGAAATCTCAGGGTTATCGCGGGTGGCGTTCTCGGACACGAATCATTTGGACGGTTCATATAGAAAGTGTTGTACGAATTTGATAACGAAAGTCACGGCTGCAATTGACTGAAGCAGCATCACAAACTCCGCGTTCGCATTTGCATGACCCGGTTTACAAGTCCCAATTTCTGAATTATCTGGAGAGTGGACATGATTACATATCTTTGCTCTTTCTTCCTTCTCCTGGCCTTGTGCCCTCATAGGCGTCGGAATGGATCACTTGCCTATTACATCAATATGGATCGATAAACTCAACTATTAATACTATATCAATATTGACTTGTACGATGTGCTCCCGTGTTGTGATTATGTGTGATTGTCGTGTGCTCATGGGATGGGTATTGAAGAATACTTGATCGACCAGGGTGCTAAATGGCCCTCCCTGTGCTTGACAATACGATTGTTCGAATCAAGACTGCAATGGATCTGGAAACTATCATAGTGGACGGTTCTCATCTTTTATCGGGCCTCCTATTAACCTTGGACCATTGACATCTTGATATTCGACCCGGATGTTCTTGGGCAATCACCCTACCCTGTAGCATCGATAAGTAAGTTCACATTCCCATTCTATTATAAAATAGTATGTTGATTGCTGCAAATACGAGGCACATTGCTGATGCCCCGAGTGTATACTCAGTACGTTCAGCCCTTTCGTATCTGGAACTTGCTGGTCACACTCATCGATCCTTTTGTTTGACCACGAACATTGCGCGACCCGACCTGGCGGTGTTCGATCTACATAACTGCCGAGGCGGATGATCATGGTAGACCGATTTTCCTTCGCTCTGATACAGGCCTGTAGCCAGCAGATCAAAATAATGATAGCTGCCGAGAGCACGAAAAACACTAGGCCATTTGGTGAAGGATACACATGTACCGCACCCAATCTTGTGCGATCAGCGACCAACATCAGTAAAAAGAAATATAAATAGTAGCGCCGCCAATGCAAGAGTCTCAACATCACAATCTCGTACTTCGGACCATGTGCTTACACACACAAAGTCATTCTGGTTGAGCTGTAGCTAGGAGTTCCCTTGTAGTGATCAGCCACCGCATGGATGTTGTGCTGTTGGGATCTGATGCATATTACGGAGAAATCGGTCTCTTATTCACAAGCGAGGCGAACAATCCCAATGAAACGATGGGCCGACAACTAAGCGAACCCCATATCGGTGTGCTCTCCAAGCACGACGCTCAAGAAGGGGTATTCTGTACTCTGTAGTCGGATTGACATGATTTGAGTTTCGCATAATTACCTAAACTAGAGTTGTAACTCTCCCTCCACAGGCGCTGGATGGAGCTTGGAAAGGGAAAGTTGAGTGCTTGAGCTAGCATTCCAAACGCAGTCCATAGCAAGGTGGAGGAGGCCCGAGTTAGCTCCAGGTACGGGCGGGTGCGGGCCCGGTGTATTTAAGGGTCCTGTAGGCTGTTCATGAAAAGTCAATGGCGTGGAGGCATATCCAAGAAAGGGGGGATGTGCAAAGAATCTGACTTTCGACCCGTCGAGAAAGAACACAAAGACATTGGTGATGAGTACAAGGCTATCAAACCACGCATTCCATATCGTGATGATAGTGAGTGTTTTGGGACGATGTGGTGAGTTGTTCAACCTGAACTCGACCTAAAACTCCGGGGAAATGTTCCACGAAGCAAACCCACATCGCCTATTGGTCTATCCCGGCAAGGGTAATGTGCATGCATGGACATCCCTCGAATCATGGATGAAATGGGCCAAAATAAACAAATCCCTGGCCCGCAGAAGTAAAGGAGCTTCAGCATACCTATCGATCGAGAGACTGCAAGTCATCATAAAACCATCACTTCAGGCTGAAAACCTGGAGGCCACGCAGCAGGTCTGAGCAATCATGTCGAGTTGTTTTGTTAGGCGATGCCAGCGAAGCAACCAGCACTGGGTCGTATCGTACTGATATGCGGGCCGAGATCAAAGGGTCTGGAAACGAGAAATTGATAATGAGTACACCGGACAGTAGCAGATCGTGATGCCGATGGAGGTATCCCCTATCTTTTGTCTTGTTTATTGCTTCGAAATTCTTCCAAGATACTAGGGGCCCTTGCCGAAATTACGTCGTGCTAATGCGGGTACTCGTAGAGTGCGGGTCTCATTACAACATGAACAAGGCGTTTCTTTGAAGGTACTGTATGTAACTAGTACTGTACGGACTGTAGGTACAGATATCGTCTGAGGATGAAGGGAACCAAGTGCTGTAAATGCGAGTAAGGTGAGGTTATGGCAAATTCCAGTGGCCAACTGAACAGGAATAATTACTGCCAATCTTTCTGCACTACAGCGTCACGGGGAGCAAAACAAAAAAGAAAATTGGGACAGCTCATACGCCCAGAATTGGAAGTGGCTGCCGCGGGACTGGTTAGCAGTTAGCACTGACGTTGAGCTAATTCGAGGCAGGAGCAACAGGTACAGCACGTACGAGGCGGTACATCCCAAATGAAGCATTGAGGTTCCATCTCGACCACTCATTATCGAATGAAGCTCTCATGTAATCTCATCCTATCCCTCCTTCTCATTCGAGACCGACGTCTTCATTTCATTCTCTTCGCTCCGCAACTTACTTCTTCTCTTCTACCTACTTCTTGTTTCTCCTCCTCTCTCATCTCGTTGTTATAGGCCGTTTGACTCCCCAACTGATAATAATTCAACCCCCCAGATGAGTCCGGCCACATTGTCTTTATCCCCTTGTCTTCTTTTGGCCACTCTTTTCTTTTCATGAGGCCGTTTCCTTAGGTTCTCGATATACACTTTTTTTCTGGTATTTCGCGCCCCCCCTGGTGGTCCGTTTCCACACCCCGGAAATTTCCCACCTACGCTGCGCTCGCAGCACAGGCAAACCGTCATTCCGATCGCCCCTTTATTAATAAAGTCGAACAACGCGTCGCGCACCTAAATTCTTCCTCGACCGTTAGAAATACCGGCCACGAATTTGGTTTCGCAACACTGTGTCCCTTCCTCAGGCCTTCGAGATCGGCTTTTTAAACCAAGCGACCGACCTTGAGAGAAAAGGACAGGCTCTATTCGAGACTCAGCTGCAGACGTATTCTTGGTCTGCACTGATCTCCCTGAGTGAGTAAACTGAACCACTTTTCCCTCCTTTTGGTCTTGGACATGTGTGAGCTTGCAGAGCACACATTCGTCTCCAGACGCCACTGCATAACTGACAGCCGCTGACTGGGAGCCACCGAATGAACAGGCTACTGTAAAGACGTCTTCTACAACGTCAACAGCTGCTCCGCCTGGTGCATCCGCACAGGACGGTCACGGAGCTTCACCCTCTCGATCCCGCCCTGCCTCACCGGCCTCACCAGCTTTGTCGAATACGTCAACTATCGACGGCGAAGAGGAGATCGAGTCCTCCCCCGTCCTTGTTACTCTCCAAGCTCCTCGACTTCCGGAAAGAGCTCTACAATTTTTGAGGACACCACCTCCAGAGGCGACCCAGTTCGTTACAGCTAGCTGGGGTTCCCCTTATCCCGAATCGGATAGCAACCTCCGTCGTCGAAGCGTGAGCAGTGAAGGCTCAGACGAATCTCCAATCCACCATCTGGACATCGAGACGCCTTTTCTCCGCCCAATTCCTGATCTACTACGATCGCAGTCAGATCCACAAAGCTCTTCGCTGAGTGCTGCCGCCGCTGTTCTTGCAAACCGAGCTCGGCGACCGACCCGTGGACTTACTGAAGACTGGATACGCACTCATACTACCGACGATCCCAACGAAGAGAGTCGACATTGGTTCAGTGACGGAAGTGAAGACGAGAACTCTTCGTTGAGCGGCTCCGAACCTGGTTGGCTGGAAGAGGGTGAAATTCGTACTCCACGAGCCGCACGGAGATCAAGAAACGTGTCTCGAGAAGGATCTGCGCACCAACCTCGGGCCAGATCTAGTATCGAGACTCTCAGACCAGGGGATTCCCTAAGTCCCAAAACGGGACAAAACAGCAGTATGGCGACCTCCGAAGCCGCACCAGCAACGCATGATGCGGCTAGCGACAGGTCTGAGGCCGCCCCTACCTCGGAAGTACCTGTCGCAGAAACTACAGATAAGCGTATCCCCAATGGTACTGTCAAGGGGGAACCTGCGCTGCCCGCAACACCGAAGAAGGGCACTCAAAAACCACTTCCCAAGGAGCCTGCACCAACACCTCGCTTGAAAAAGAAGGTCCCATGGAGAGGCAAGAATATCATGGTTCTTATCCCACGGGATACTGGACGAGGAAAACCTGGCAATGCGCCTATGCCCCTCCGCCAGGATGAGATAGAACGAATGTTTGCTTCTTGGGGAGAGCTCGGATATGATATTTCAGGGTTTGACTTGGAAGTCGAGGGCTACCAAGTAGAAGGCACGGCGGACTCTCAAACTCGAGATACTTGGCCCGATTTCGATGACGTGGTTAAGGAACGGGAACAGCGTAGTTTCAAGGTAACGCTTCCTGATTTGGATGGGTGGAAAAAGTATGAGGCGGATCTCCAAGAGGCCAAACTACGGGCGCTTGGTGTATCCTTTGGCGATGACGAACCCGAGCCCTCACCTGCTACAACAGATCTCAGCCGCCAACCGTCTGCTCAATACCCTCCGCTCCCCTTCTCTCCACCTCTGCCGACATCATCAGCCTCCAGTAACCATGGCATACCTGGATTCCAGCCTGGCCACTTCACACGACCATCCACAAACAGCCCCGGCCTATCACATGGCGCGTCACCACTCTCCTTCGGAGGTATGCCCGGCAAGTTCAACCCCAGGCAATCTATCTCGTTTCCTGCCAATAGTTCGCCTTTCGGTTTCCAACAACCACCACAAGGGTGGCCTGGCCTTAACCGCCATGATTCGCCTTCTCTCATGGGCATGATGTCTCCCCATTCGCCTTATGGAGGACCAGAGAGCCCTGGCATGAACATTCACCAACGTCACCAGTCTCTGCAATATCCTATGATGCCTCACCAGCAATTCTCATACTTGCAGCCTGCTCGTAACTCCCCTCGTCTGCAAGAGGTTCGAGAGGATGAGGAAGAAGCCCCCAGCAAGAGTCCATCGATGACACCGGAGCCATCTCAACAACAAAACACCGACACTCTGCAAGCAGAGATTGATGATGCCGAGTATCACTTGGAAGAGCAGCTTCGTAATGAGTTGGAGCATGAGGATTACAATCCACAGCCTCAAAACGAGCAGCCTGCAGCCTTCCCAAATCCTTTTGTACCTGCCCAAAGCCACCAAGCTCCGAATCAGTTCCCCGTCCAGGAACGGTTTGCTAACGAGCAGTCTAAGCCCCTTGTACTGCATCATCCTCGACCTCATAGCCGTGGCCACTCACTATCTCAGGGTTACTTCCGTGATCATAACGAAAACAGCGTCACTGCTGATGAGAGCAACCTCACCAAGTTCAGCAGCCTCAACGAAATCCCCGAGTCTCGTAAAACCGACGAGGCTTATGAGATTGAGACCAACCCCAGCAATCTTGGTACACCTGTTCAGGAGATCGATTTCCCTGGATTTGGCCACCAGAAGAATTTCTCCACAGCCAGCAACCCCTGGAACGAATCCGGCTCCGTCAGCAGCGGCAACAAGATGGATCGACGCTCTAGCCATGCTAGCAAACCCTCGTTGTCTAAGCTTAATGTGCAGGCACCGGAGTTTAAGTTCAACCCTGCCAGCTCTTTTACTCCTGGCCAATTTGACTTCGGCAGCAAGAGTAGCACTTTCCAACCAGGTGCTAGTAGCTTTGAACCTACTGCTAATGCCTTTGAACCAACGGCCAGTGCATTCCAGCCTGGTGTAGGAAGCTTCCAACCCGGTGCGAGCAGCTTCCAGCCAGTTGCTGGCAGCTTCCAACCTGGCGCAAGCGCTTTTATGCCTGGCGCTGGAAGCTTCCAGCCTACTGCCAGCACCTTTGAACCAGCTGGTTTCCAACCTGCAGTGTTCCAAGCCGACGCTGACTTTTCTGGTACAAACATGTTTAGCTCCCCACCCGCGAAGCAGCCTTCACACGTTACGCCGGCCAAGATTAATGTTAATGCGCCGTCTTTCTCGCCAGGCGAAAGTGCTTTCAACTTCTCTACCACTGGTCCCAAATTCAATGTTGCTGCACCTGCATTTACGCCCCATTCTGATTCCTTCACCAGCCCGGCCAGTCAGGGCAAACATGGTAGCATCTTCGGAAGCATTGACCTCAGTTCCAATGAACTACAATCGAGCAAGAAGTCCAAGGCGGTGCCAATTATTAGACCGTCAAGCCAATCATCTGCTAAATCGGAGGAGCTCGAGGAGCAATTCGATGACGATGGCCGACCGCTTGCTGATGAGAACAGATTCAAGCGAGCACGTAGCTCTGCCCCTGACGGCGATGACGTGCCGTTGTTTGCAGAGCAGCCCAATGAACAGGATGGTTCGCCCCAAGAAACTCAACAAACAACGCAGGATGAGCACCTGCCTGCTGATACATCTATGTCTTCTATGCTCACTTCTGACCAAGTTGATACCAAGGCTACCACTGCTGCTCCATCCGCGGCGCCTTCTGTTGCCTCGGCCACTGAGAACAACTGGAAGCCTTTTGAGTTCGAATCCAATCAGGATATGCAAAGCTTCAACGACGCCCGTCCCTTTGGCGAAGAAGACTTCACACATGGCCACAAGAAGACTTTGTCTGCGAATGCTGAAGCCTTTAAGCCGGGCGTGAGTTCTTATGGGGAAACTACGCAGACTGAGCCGGAAGATGAGGTGTCTGACGTTTCCCCTGAAGCTAGCCCTGTACCTGCCCCAGCTGCTTCTGGTCTTGACGCTTCTCGATTCAACGCCAATCAACCCCCTCCAAGGACATCGTCCAAGGGACTCGGCGCTTCTCGCTTCGCCGATCCTATCAAGCCGGCTAAGGGTCTGGCTGCTTCTAGATTTGCTAAGAGTCCTACCCCTGAGGAGAAGCCTCTCCCTCCCGTACCCGTCGAGGATGACATCGTCGAATCAGTCGAAGAGGAAGAGATGCCCCAGCTTTCAGCTACTGCCCTGCCTGCTGGTGGCCGTGGCAGCAACGAGCCTACCTTTGAGGAAATTGATGCTGTCATGGACCAGTTCTTTGATAACCCCACCATGGGCGTGAACAAAACTCATGAATCTGGTCAGTGGCAGCAGAGCAGCCCAGTGCGTAACCTGTCAGCTGTTGCCAACTCTTCACCCTACAAATTGGAGCCTGCAGGCAACCACTACGCTCGCGATGAGGCCAGTTTGACTCCCAGGGAGTATAACACCCTCTCCAGAAGCTCTGCCCAGCCAATGCCCAGCACAGAGATCGAGGATCCCTTCCTTGACCCTCCTATGGCCAACGCAGGTGATGCTATCGATGGCGAGAGCCTGCCAGCTAGCGACTGGGAGGGTGCCTTTACCGAGGATGAGCATGACAAGTTAGAAAACCGCGCCCAGTTCTTCGACGGCCGTGTCAACCAAGTCGTCGGTAATCTGTTGGCATCTCGTCTCGAACCAATGGAAAAGACGCTTTTCTCTATCCAACAAGTCCTGGCAACCCGTGCTCGTGGTACGCCTTCTTCTCGCCGCGATATGCGCAGCATTTCTGCCGAACAACAAAGTGACGCCGACGACGAGGATGAGGAGCCTATGTACCGCCGCTCTATGAGCCCTCGAAGGGACCGCCGTCTGGACCAGATTCGAATTGCAGTAATGGAAGGTCTGCAGGCTCAGCAGCGCAGCAACCTGGAGGCCTCGCCAGCCCCTGTTTCTGGACAACCTTCTTCAGAAACCCTTCCGACGGCTATCCTCGAAGCCTTGGAAGAACTCAAGCAGCAGTCTAGCAACAACGCTAACCGCGATGATCTTCTGAAGAAGATGATCCAGGAGGCTGTTAAGGCTAGCGTACCTGTTGCTGCTAAAGCCGAAGAAGTTGAAAACTCAAAGCTTACTGAGCTTCAGAATAAGATCACCGATCTCGAACAGCGTCTTTACTTTGAGCAGACCAAGGTCGAGAGCGAAGTTTCTGAGCGACGTGCCGCCGAGGACATGGCAGCTGAGCTTGTGCGCAAACTTCAAACAGCCGAAACCCGCATTGAGGTTGAGATCATCAACCGCAGTGTTTTCGACCAGCGTGTGGTTGACCTTGAGGAGAGACTTCGAGGAGCCGAGGAGCTTAGCGAGGAATCAATTCTTGCTCGCCGAGCTGCTGAAGACAAATTTACCGAATCCCGCGTTCACCAAGAGACCGCTGCTGAAGAGGTGGTTCGTCTTCGCGAACTTGTTGAGCATAGAGACCACAAGTTGCGTTCGCTGGAGCAAGCAAACAGCAAGAGCTCCATGCGTATCGCTCTTCTGGAGGCTGCCCAGAACAATGCCACCCAGGCTCAGCACGAAGCCATTTCCAAGTGCAAGGTTATGGAAGTCGAGCTCAAGGATGTTCGCCAAGATAATCACCACTGGCGTGCCGAGGCCGAGCGTTACGACGAGTCTGCCCGACAGAAGGGTGCCGAGTTGAACCGCGCACTAGAAGACAACCAGCACATGCAGAAGTCCCTCATCACTCTCACTACTCAGCTTGAGGAGAATGAACGTATCCGTGAATCTTGGCGTGGCAAGTTTGTCTCTCTTCAAGACGACATGGGCAGGGCTGCTCGTGAAATTGCCGAAGACAATGCGCGTCGCATCAAGAAGGACCAGGCTATGCTTGCTAGACAAGAGGTCTTGGATGCTCGTCTTCAAGCCGAGGCTAAGACCCGCGAGCGTCTGGAGATCGAAATGGACCGCCTACAATCAAACGAACGATCCGGTATGCGTGCAAACAACGAATGCGCTCGGCTGGAAGGCATTATTGGCGAGCTTAAGACTGAAAACTACAAGCTCGAGCAGAAGGCAATGCGCTACCAACGTGAGTTTGAGGAGGCTCGCGAATCCGGCCTTAGTGAAGTCAAGAGAACTCGAATGGCTCTACAAACCGAGATCGATGCCGCCAACAACCAAGTCAACTACATCCGCGAGGAGCTTGAAGAGCAAAACTCGAAGCTTCGTGCCGAGCTTGATAATGTCAGACTTGATGTCGACACCGCCAAGGCTCAGAACGAGATGCTTCTTGAGGAGGCCGAGAACACAAAGACGGTCGAGCTTGAGGAACTCACTCGCAAGCATCAGAACGAAATGGAGGATCTGCAAACTCGATATGAGCGACGAGTTCACAATGCCCAGGAGGATGCCCACAAGACTGAGCAACACCTTCTCGAACGTCTCAGTTTGTCAGCTTCCAAGACTGAGCATCTTCAAGATCGCATTCTCCATCTTGAAGACAAGCTTGAGATTGCGAAGCAGGCTGCCGCCGCTGCCGCACAAGCTGCCAAATCTGCAGGAGTCGATGTCAGCGTTCATGTAGCACAACCCAGAAGGGCCACTCGTGATCTCGACCTCCCGGAAAGGATTTCTCCCCAGGCTCTCCGTGAATCTATCATGGTGCTCCAAGAACAACTCCAGGCTCGCGAGCAGCGCATTGAGGAGCTGGAGCAGTCGCTATCTAAGACTGACCCCGAAGCCAGCACCAAGATCACTAAGCGTGATGACGAAATCACTTGGTTGCGCGAGCTCCTTGCCGTCAGACACGAGAACTTGCAGGACATTATCGCAGCCCTTCAAAGCGACTCTTTTGATCGCGACGCAGTGAAGGATGCCGCGATCAGACTTAAGGCGAATCTCCAGATGGAGGAACAGGAGCGTGAGAGGGCTATGAACGGTGGCTCCGCCATCAACCTACCCAATATCGCTCAAACAATTCAGAATGCTACGCCTCGAGTGGCACAAACTATTGGACCCTTGGCGGCTGCTTGGGGCAACTGGCGAAAGGGTAACCGTAGCCAGTCCTCGCTCAGCAGCCTCTCCGGCGTCCTTCGTTCTCCAGCCCCTAGACAAAGAGCCACCCCCTCGCGCAGTAACTCGACCTCCCAGAACAAGCCTCTGGGTGGCCTCATGACACCTCCCGCTTCCAGCGTACGACAGGCACCGCCAGTTGACAACAAGCCTCAGCCTACTGCGTTTGCCAGCACTGGACGTCGCTTTCCTTCGCAAAGCCATGCCCCTGGACGAGCACGAGGAGCTTCAAATACATCACACAGAGCGGAACAAGCCATCGCCACACCACCGCTTGTCGAATCAGAGGATGAGCCTATGACTCCTCCGATGACGCGAACGAGCGGTTATGATTCTGATGCGCAGCCCGGGGATTTTGATGATAATGATTTCTTCGAGGATTAGTGGAAACAAGGCACATCTGCTTTGATCCGGGAGACGCATGTCATGACTATTTATAATCTACATTTCCTTTGTCAAACACAACAAAAAACGGCTGATGCATAAGTATTTGCGCTGCACATTATTATACCAGTTTCACCGAGACTGAACCCTAGAAAGATACCCCCTTTTGGATTCATGTTTATGCCACAGATTGGGATTTGTTTGTTTTTTGTTTTCATCAAGCCTTCTTTGCCTTTCATTCTTTCACTCCGCTAGGAAGCCTGTATCTTGGGAGGGTCATCTTATAAAAGACAATCGTGAAAGCTTATAAGAAAAGGGAAAAATCACAAAAAAAAACGATTTCGGATCAACAAGTTTTGATATTTCAGTACTTCCCTCACTGTCATTTGCATAGCGGTGTGGTAAATGTCATTTCCACGCGACAATGCATTCGAGACGATTGCTTGTTGTATATAATCATAATTCACTCTCAAAATAACTATTAGAATGAGGTTTAACGAGTTAATTTCAAGATCATCCCATCAATTTGTTGAGCATTCGATTCAGTGTATGTAGAAGGGTTCTTGTCAAAACGTCAAGACTTGTCTTGCTTCATTATTGATATCCTGGTATAGCTAAGTGAATCCGCGATGGCTCTACTGTCCAAAATGTATAATATATATTCTAGTTACTGCTCAGCAGCTTCTCTACAGCCCATTTCACAGAGAAGTTTCGCAGATCTGAATAGTGTTGACCCACACCAACGAACAGGACCGGAACGTTGGTTGCATGAACGAGACTGACAAGAGTACCAACCATGTCGCCGACAGTATCACATTTGGAGATGATGAAGCCGTCGAGTGTGCGGACAGCGCCAAAGGCAGCGTTGAAGTTGCGAGCTTGGGCGACTGAGTCGGTACCGACGAGAGCCTTGTGAATTTGTTAGCAGGTGAACAGCAAATAATGTGTAAAAAGAGTTACTTACTTCGCCAACCATGAGGATCTTGTCAGGCTGAGCAAACTTGGCAAACTTCTCGAGAGAAGACATAAGCCGCTGGTCATTGTGCCTTCTACCAGCTGTGTCGATAAGGACAACGTCATAACCTTCTTGCGCAGCATGGCTCACAGCATCCTTGGCGACAGTGGCAGCATCCTTGCCGTAACCCTTTTGGTAAAGCTCGACGCGACCACCCTCCCGGGCCGTCAACTCCTTGAGGTTGCGGACGTGGACAGCGAGCTGCTCAACGGCGCCGGAGCGGAAAGTGTCACCGGCGGCGATGAGAACCTTGTACTTGTTCTGAAGAAGGAAGAAGCAAATCTTGGAAAGGTTAGTGGACTTGCCCACACCGTTGACACCGACAATGGACATGACATAGGGACGGGGCTTGCGGAGGGATGTCACTGAAGGAGCAGTGATGGCGTCAATCTCGCGTAGAAGATCGAGAGATGACGTGGGGGTGAGCATCTTTGTTAGCGAAGCTTCCATAGCAGCCTGGATCCTGGCGTTGATACCTGTTGCACACGTTAGTATTTGGGTTCGTAGTGTAAGGTTTGGGTTGAAACGTACTCTCGAAACTGCCAGTCTTGACACCAACCAATTCCTTCTCGACACCTTCGCAAAGTCGAACAGCAGCCTCTCGGGCTACGTTTTTCTGCAGCAGGTGTTCCTCCATACCCTTCATGGCCTTGTCGAGATCCTCCTTGGTCAAAGTTTTGCCTCCAACAACATTACGGAAGAGACCACTAATGGCACTAACACCGGTACCCAAAAGACCAGACTTGGGTTGTGACTTTGTCTCTGCTGCCTTCTCTGCTTCCGAGGCCAAGATCTCGTGAACCTCATCACCCAAGTCCTTCAGCACGAACTTGCCCTTTGACGTTGAGCCCCATGTGTTTGAGTCGATCTCGTCCAAGGCGGTTGACCTTCCTTCAGCTTCTGAATCACTGGTGGCTTGCGCTTTGGAGTAGTCAAGCTGGACATCGTCGTCCTCATCCGCGAAGCCATCGGCGTCCCACTTGCGACCCTTCTTGGCAGTTGACTTCTTCTTTCGGGGCGCTTCGTCGCCGGAGGAGGCGGGAGCGGATGTTTGGTTCTTTGCCTTGCGCGCACGTCGCGAGATCTTTGCGATAGGGCCACCCTTTGCAGAGAGGAGGTGATTGCTTGGTGTGCCGGGTCGCGATCCATTTGGAGTCAAGGCCGGGGTAGACTCGTCGGCTGACAGGGCATCCTGAGGTCCATTGAGGTGGCGCCCTCGGTATGTTAAACCTGGCGCAACAGGGGGTTCGTCGCCGGTATTTCTTGGGATGATTTCCTCTTCTAATGGGATTGCGCCGGCCGTGATGGTGGTGGAGGGGACCTTGGTACTAGTTTGGTCGAGCTCCTCGATTTGCACGTCGAAGTATTCATCAAAGGCATGGCATTCGACGAGGGTAGTGTGCGGCTTCGTTAATTGCTCACCGTAGAGCTTGACAAAGATGGTCTTGATATTATCGACGAGTTTGTCCACCCATGAGAGGTGTAGGAGGGATCGGTAGACAGCCTAAGGATGGGAGTGGGGACGTCAGCGCCGAGGATCGGGGGCAAAAGAAGCCATCATGACAAGTAAAATTAAAGTACTCACGACGAAGATGATGCCCAATTCCTTGACGAGAGTCCACTTGAGGGTGTGTTGGTCGCTCTTGTAAGGAGGATTGGTAGAGGCTGACCTCGAGTCGCTGAGGGCAATGGCGCCACTCTTCTCTTCAATAAAGGTATCGGCGATGAAGTTGTTGATGATGGAAGGGTTTATGGCAGTGTATGTGCGCGACCAGACGACGACACCCGAAGTGGTTAATATCTCGAATGAGTCTAGCATTTTGTGAGTTTCTCTTCTCTGGGAATTGAAATGTTGAAGTCGAGAATGGTGATGTTGGTGAGAGAATTGGAGTCGGGAGGCAAAAGATGAACGAGATGGTAGATGTGGCTACAGTACCTAACAATAGAGTACTAAGTAACCCAGATAAGATAAAACCGCTGCATATCAAAATGACCTAGGGACTGTCCTGGCCCGGACACGCCGCACTGCGCATGGGCCTGGGCCTTCCCCAAGATTCAACCCTAACGGTTGACGGGTACCGACTTGGTGAAGTACTGTTCCGGTACATTATTATATAGGTACTTGTCCAACTGTTTTGCTAATAAACACAAGATACTTATATATATAAACAGAAAAAGGAACGAATGATAAAATAAACAATGTTCATAATTGACTAAAATGCATTCAATCTACCTAATGCACCTGTAAATACGTGCCCCACTGCATTAAAAAGAACAATCACGTGTGCATTGGAGAAAGGAGCAGGGGCTGACGTCTACCTAAGCTCCAGGTTCCTTTGGAGGTAGGCTGGAGCTCTCCATGATGCTAGCGCCCAATCAGAGAGAATCGAACACATTTCCCAGAACTGGTCCGAACCAAACACAACACCAGCTCCATCTCGTCATCACCAATTCTACTCAACTCACATAACAAGAAACCACCATCGTCGCACCGGAATAGCATCGAAAACTCCTCAAACGCACACCACCTCCTCTTAACCCGCCATGCAACGAGCGGCCTACGCGCAGTCGCCCCCCCTTCATCACCCAGTTCCTCAGCATGTCTCGACTGTCCCTCAACTAAGATCGCCTCCTCCGCCTCCAGGCTCCGCGCAGTCGCAGCAGGGCTACGCTGCTAATCCCGGAGGAAACCCATATCAGCAGCAGGGAGGCAACAGCGGCAATGTGTTTGGCGCATATGGCAACTTTATGAACGATCCCACAGCGCAGGTGGCGGCGCAATTTGGTCAGACAGCGTTTAGACATGGCCAGGAGTATGTGGAGCAGAACGTGAGTCTTGGGAAGCATTTATTTGGCGGTGCTATAATACTGACTTCAACAGCTAGGTCGATACGTTAACGTCTCCGCTCTGAAACACTATTTCAACGTCTCCAACTCGTATGTCGTCAACAAGCTCTTCCTTGTCCTCTTCCCTTGGAGGCACAAGCCTTGGTCGCGAAAGCAGGCTGTTGGACAAAACGGACAAGATGGCTGGTACCTGCCCCCACGAGACGACATCAACAGTCCCGATATGTACATTCCAGGTGTGTAGCGCAAAGTACTGGTGCTTCGAACTGAAACGGAGGGCTAACCACGATAAAGTTATGGCTTTGGTGACATATATCCTTCTCTCGACTTTGATCGCCGGTCTCAACCACCAGTTCCAACCAGAACTCCTCGGAAAGACAGCCACAATCAGTCTTATAGTCGTTATCGTCGAGATCTTCTTCCTCAAGCTTGGATGTTATCTCCTGAGCATCTCCAGCCAATCGCAACTCCTTGATCTGATCGCCTACTCGGGATACAAGTTTGTTGGAATCATTGTCACTGTCGTTGTTGCTGAGATCCTCAACGGCGGCAAGGGCACTGGTGGCTGGGTCGGCTGGTTGATCTTTTTCTACACCTATCTGGCAAACTCGCTCTTCCTGGTACGTTTCCCAACTGCTAAACGATACATATATGCTAACTATCTCTTCAGATGCGATCGCTCAAGTATGTCCTTCTCCCCGAGACTGCAGCTGGCGTTAGTGGCGGACCTATGCAGACGGACTCTCGAGCCAAGCGCAGCCAACGCACCAAGTTCCTCTTCATGTACTCCTACTTTGTGCAGCTCTTCTTTATGTGGATTCTCACCAGGGCGTAAACGACAATTTGAACTTGAGCAAAACAGCTACTATGTCGAAGACATCCATTCACAAAGGAGTTTACGAGACCTGGTGGTGTCCGGTGGATACAAAAGTTGAGTCAATAAAGGAATGAAGATGGTAATGAGGGATGACTGGGGGATGTACGATAATTATTTGGGTTGAATGATGAAGCATAAAAGAGACGTCAAACTATTCGTTCGATGATATTATAGAATTGTTTACCTACTGCCTGAATTCTTGCAGTAGTAATTGCATGGCTACTTGGGATATATTAAGAGTGTAATTGACACCGGCTAATTGAAAGGACACGCAGTCAGACTACGACTCTGACTCAAGACTCTGTACAATCTACTGCACGTCATTCCCGTCCAATTGAACGCTTGTTCAGTAATGGCTCACTGTTCACGATAACACTCCAAGTATTGTTTTCCATAATTGCACATGATACAAAAATGATACATTGTTAAGTAGGTAGCGACGTCTTTCAACGTATTCAGTACCAGGGTGTCATCAAGAATCCTGGCTCGCCTATCTTAGCGCCGATCTCACAGTGGCATCAACTCAACTCAACACGTCTCTTCTCTCCTCTGAACTATCGCTACCAACCTTGACGTATAGACTGCCAACCAACATCCAAACTCGCCCAAAATGAGTCTTGAATATCCTCCTGTGATCATGGCCACTATCCAGAGTGCTGCTCTGGGTGGTATCGCCAATGTCTTGGCTCAAGTCATTACAGCCTATAGAGCTGGGGTAAGTTGACACTCATCCATTGTTTTGTCTCTTCATTCAGTCTAGATACTAACTAGTTCGTCTTATATAGACAGATGTTGTTATAGATTGGGTTCCCGTCTTTCAGTTCCTACTTTTCAACATAATCTGCACGCCACCCAACTTCTACTGGTGAGCCTCAAGTCTTATTTCACTGCCCCGAAATTTCACTAATATTCAACCAGGCAGGATTTTCTTGAATCAACGTTCCCAGCACACCCTGAGGAACCTTCAAAGTCCAAGGATTCCAAAGACGCTGCAAAGGCTCAGCCCAAGCTCTCGGTCCGCAATACCCTCATCAAGTTCACTCTGGACCAGACTGTTGGTGCCGGTGCGAACACGCTTCTCTTTAGCAGTTACGTCCACGCCCTCCGATTTGCCATCAAGGATGTTCCTGTCATCACTAGCCTTCCCAAGGCCGTTACTTACTGGACTTCCCCGCGTACCCTTGATTTTAGTCGAGTCGACTGGACCGCAGTCTGGGAAGCTGCCAAGGCCGACTTTGCCCCTCTCATCTATGCCGGTTGGAAGCTCTGGCCTGCTGTGAGCATTGTTAACTTTGCTGCTGTCAAGACTGTCGAGGGACGTAACCTTGTTGGTGCCCTGGCAGGTGTTGCTTGGGGAATTTACATGAGCCTTATTGCCGCACAGTAAATGGTTTGCAGAAAATTGGTGTATAGCCAAGTCGAGAGGTTCTCAATGAATAACAAGCTTCTTTGAAGATATTTCATAGTTTCTAGACAGAGCAAGGCCATGTCTGTAACTGAGCATGGGCGATCTTGCAAGTGTTGGGGAGAAAGGTCCAAGAGAGGAAATGTTTCTACTTATTCTTTTGATCGCTATCCGTATCGCTTGCATTTTTAAATATCTCAGCCATGGTACCAAAACGCCATAGACAATCCACTGAAAGTGTTTCTGAACCCAAATCAACTCGCCCCAGCCAAACACTTGTGCAGTAAAGGAGCATCATATCTACTAATCATGAATGTGATTATTCTCTCCCACTAGTATCACAGTCTTGTAATAGAGGCGCAAATACTGGAGACAAAGGATCCATAGCGAACGGGATTCTCACCCGTCCCCCAGGACTAGGGTCGAATAGTCTCGACTGCATGCCGTTGCTGAACCTGATTATTTCAGGTGGGTGGCCAATACATATATCGACGAGGTCAAGGGCCGAGTCGTCTTCTTCCGAGTCGTGTACGAGACTAGATATCGGAGTTTGATGATCGAAAATCGCACCAACATTCTGAGACTGGTGATTGCCTTCTGCGGTGCTGTGTTGAGATGACCTCGCCGGGTTCTCGAGTGGTTCCAGAGGCCGCGAGAACTAATCTGGATCTGGTGCTGCGGCAGGAATATTGTGCTTCAAGAAAAGAACGTCGGCAACATCGTACCAGTGTGAGAGCCATGGTCTCATGGCCCAGTGTGAATGCTCGTCATTGTCGGGACGCAACATGATACACGCGAAGTTGTAAACAGTGGCAAGAACCCATCTCAGTTCTTTGGGCAAGCCCGGGATGGCCTGCAGGATGCACGACCAGTCGCGGGCTGCATTGAAAACGGGGTCGCCGGTTTCAATGGGGTGCAGGAACTTCTGGAGGTTCAGGGTATCAATGTCTGCAGAACATGGCTGGAACGCCTCCAGGCCGTCGAAAGTTTTGAATCTCAGAAGAGACATACTGGGTATATGAGAGTGAACAAAGAGGTAATTCCCCAGATCCCGGTATGTTTCATCACTGCAAGGAACCGCGTACTCCATGTTCTTATCCTCGAAAGTTCGGAGATCTTGCAGAGCCGATATGTCAAGGTCTTGTTCTCGAGTGGCATTTATGGCCTCAAGGAGTTCTACAGAATCGTTTTCGGAAATTTGAGCCCTCCTATCAACGATGTAGGGATGCCGCGAAGTAGGGACGTCGTGCCAGTGAGCCCATACTGCATATTTGTGTTTATGAAAGAAAACAACTGCGCACTCCCCACACCAGGGTTGGGGGACAGGTGCAGAGACAATGATGGAATGGTAACACCGGTGGACGGGACAGTGATACTATGTCTGCCCTTCAATCGAAAGATATTCATGGGATTGGAGATCGAAGGTCTGCGTACCTCCTTTGGGTAGGGCGAAGCAACTGCACATTGTAACGATTTATGAGCGAGAGAGCGGTGTTTGGACAAGCGACTGAAAAGAATTATTTGGAAGTTTGTGATAACAATTGTGATGCTCAATTAAAGATGGTGAAGGAGAGAATGTTGCAAAGTCCCGATTCTCAATATGGAGAAGTGATGGAGTAAGAAACCGAAGTCGCACAACCAAGGCACTAAGGCTGGGTCGGATCAGCATCCAGACCACCTGCGCTGGGGAGTCACGACCCAGGAACCAGGCTCCTGGGTTGAGTCGCTTGCTTTTGTGGCCAAGGCCAAGCCACACAGAAGCTTAGATGGACTAGCATTTCGAATCCAATCTGTCAATGGCTTATGCGATGGTAACCTCCACCGACACACCTACAGGAGTCGGGTACGACATCTTGGTACTACGGTAGTATGTAGGTCTAAGCTGTGGTTGAATCTTAGTCAGTCCGTTACAGGTACTTACCGACAGCGCGGGAGATGCGCAAGCCTTCAAACAGCAACCAAACTCAAAAAGGCAGAGAAACTCGACAAAGTGACATACAATGGCATGACATCTATCCATCGACAGTTGGCGCCCGTGGGCTAGTAAACTCAATCGTTAGTTTCCATTAGACTGGACTACCAAATGGGTACGGATACCCAACTTGCATGTGAGGGCAGCAGGGGTGCATCCCGCCCGAGATCTGTCGGGCTTTAGACGGCCCCCCGGATCCTTTAATTGGCATGGAAAAGGTGTCAGTTGAATACCAAATTATCTTTTTTCTGGGGGGGGGTTTCCTTAATTTTTTCTTGTCTTTTCATATAGCCTCAAGCTTGGGTACCTTGAGGGGAATAGAGAACTGTCAACGGTTAACGTTGACTGGCTGTCAAACCTTTTGCTCTTGTAGCGCCGTTGTGACCAAGACTAGCAGCATGCATAAGCTTCATGGTGTTATTCGGTAGAAAATATGAATCAGTTTGTAAATGCTACCTAGCTAGTGCTTCTCTCCCGTTGACGGTAACGAATCAAGCTTCGTTATTAGCGAGACGCATTCTGCGGCTAACCAGGTGAGACGGCCCATGATTTCCTAGAGTCGCCATGTTTGATAGACTCATAAAGGCTTGAAATTGAAACGTGATAGAGGTGATTAAATAAAAGGCTGCGTTCCTAACTCACAGTGGACGTCTGAAACGTGATATAGAACCTGTGGGAACTATTTGTTTCACCCCAGTAATTGTCAAAATTCGCTCACTTGTCAAAACTTTTCTTCCGAGTCATGGCTTCGCTTTGAAACTTATCTAGGTTGACATGCCTCTTGTAGCAGTAGCAGTAGCAGTAGTAGTACACCACCTTGGGATACGAATTTTACCCCAACATTAATAGCCAACATATTGCGGGATGTGTTGTCCTCCTCCTTCCTCTTTTAATGACTGGTATCCGTACTATAGTCCTGGGTCGCCGGAGCAAATGTTGGCTAGTCGCTTCTCCCCAACCCCCAACCCCCAGTACCTATGTGGTAGTATTCGATTTCTAGTATAAGTTCCATGCTGTCTTTAGCGCGACCTACCTAGTCTACCTAGTCTGTAAGGGATTTATTATGTATCTCAGGTGACGCTTGTATGATGGATGCTTAGGTTGATATCTTGCAGCGATGCGATACTCTCAAATTTTTATATCGCCTCCATTTGGCATGCAACGGCAACCAGCGAAACATGTATGTACATGACGCGCATGGAGCGGCTTTTTCCATTGGAAAATTATGTCATATGAGCAGGAACCTACCAGGCCATCACAAATTCACCGCTGACACTGAAGCAGGTGCTGTACAGTGGAGCCTATGGCCGTTTCTTTCTTGGTGGAAAAGCCACTAAATCTTGTCATTCATTACTCATTTGCCCACTGACAGCTTCAAGTCAGGCATGAGGAACTCCACTTACGCACATTCATGGATCACACTCCCCGATCCTAGCCCTGGCACATTCTCTACAGGCTGGGCTACAGGCCTTTAATGTTAGCAGCGATTCAGATCCATACAACAAACAAGAACTTGGCTCTCAACCCACCCATTCATTACAAGGTGAACAAAACACCATCTTTTACCCAGTTATCCAGCCATCCAGTCACTTTGTTATTACTGATACACGATGGCTTCACTCTCATCCTTGGGCTGAACTGTTCCCACTTAAACGTCACAGATCGCGTGCGATTTTGACAACCCTCATCATCACACAGCCTCCCTTGTCTCGTCTCGTCTCGTCTCGTCTCGATTCGATTCGACTCGCCTGGACTCAATTCAACATCTTTACGACGCCCCTCCAGTTTGCGACTGAAATGACGACGCAAGAGACACCCAATCCTTCGCCTCGCTATCCATCTTGACCCCCTGTCTCAAGACGGTTCAAACCACTTACGGTTCCTTTGCCCATTATCAATAGGGTCTCGGCATAATTGATCTGCCCAATGCAGCCTTCAGCTCTTCACAATCTCGGTCTTGTAGACCTCGTCGCCTCTGACCCTCGACCTACCTTTGTCGTTGCCTTGCCCGAGCAAGCGTCTTGCACACACGATTCCTCCTCCGCCAAGATACTCTACCGAAATCCTACGCTGCAAAATTTGCATACTCTCGACCAGTCAATTTCTTCCATTCCTCAAGATGCTTCCCATTCCCCATTCTGGAATTGGGTCACAAGCCCACCACCTGCGCCGGCCTCTGAAAGCGATGCCGCAGGCCCTGCAACGACAAATACGCAGCACTCCCTGCCATATCTCGGCGTCTACTGGACGCGAAGCATTGTCCTGGGTCAATGGGTGGTCATGAGTGGTAATGAAACTCCTCCCTCATCAGAGCCTCCGCGCAAAGTTCGAATAGAAGGAAAACAAGGCGAGGAAACGAGAAAATATCCTCAAAAATCACCTTTAGACTATGCCCGATTGCCATCCCGCAGAAAATCGGAGAGCAAGACACCCATGGTCTATCGCGACGAATCAAATCCAGGTCTTATGGTGCCTGTTTCCGACTCCGAGGCAGAGCCGTTCCTTGACGTAGTACAGAGCGTTGATTGGGAGTCGACATCGCTAGGCCCTATGACAGACTGGCCGGCTCAGCTGCAATACACCTTCAACCAGCTCGTTTCTGATTCGCGACCTGTGGCACTTTATTGGGGACCAGAATATATCACTATCTACAATGAAGCATTTTCCAAATATTGCGGCGTACGACATCCTGGACTTCTGGGTCGACCTGCCACCGAAGCTTGGCCTCAATTAAAAACTCGACTTGATGAGATGACGGCCTCACCCATGAAAAACTATTCCAACGCCGAAGACGAGTCCAAATTCTTCATACCCCAACCGGACGGAGCTTTTGAGGAGACATATGCCAAGTCTTCTATGGTTCCTATTGTGTACGAAAAGAGATGTCTCGGAATACAACATTCGCTGCTCGAGATGACTTCGAAGCGACTTTGGGAACGAAGAATGAAGATGCTTCTCGATCTTGGCGAGGCTCTAGTGTCTACAAAAGACGCCAAGTCTTATTGGTCCAGGATGATTGAGGAGTTGGAGCGATGGAACCCGGCGTACGACGTTCCATTAGCCTTTATATACTCGGTAGGGGAGGGTGATACCGACTCCACACCATCTAAATACGACTGTTCGAAGACTTGCCGACTTGAAGGTTCTCTCGGTGTACCACAAGGGCATGCTATTACACCTTCGGTTCTTGATCTCAAAGATACAGACGACGGCATGGCGTCTACCTTGCGACGGTCATTGGATGAGCGCCAACCAATACTTTTACAGACCAAAGATGGCACATTGCCAAAAGACTTACTACGCGGATTGGAATGGCGCGGCTTTGGCGACCCTTGTCAAGCGGTCGTTGTCCTGCCTGTCCGACCTACAAAGGAAGAGCACGTAATGGGTGTCCTGTTTCTAGGCTTAAATCCTCGACGCCCATACGACAACGACTATCGACAATTCATCTTATTACTTAACCAAAAGCTTACGAGCTCTTTGGCTTCAGCAGTCCTCCTGGAAGAAGAGGCACGCCGGCGGCGCAACATTACTGAGCAGGCTGCCTATGACAATGCTATGCTCACACAGCGGCTAGAATACCAGACCAAACAAGCAGAGCGATCAATGCAAACGTTTACTGCAGTAGCAGAGTTTATCCCTGTGGGGATGTGCTTTGTGGATAACCAGGGTAATATCACGTTTGCCAACGACGCTTGGCATCGCATTACTGGATATCCCAAAGGCCCTATCGGACAGGGCGCCTTGCTCGAATCGGTTCTTGAAGAGGACAAGGAGAAAGTTATGCAAGCATACAAAGATGTTCAAGAGCTCGATACTGTCACCTTTGAGTACCGCATCGCACGAGCTGAGAACACGACAGGGCCGCCAGGTTTTAGATCCTCTACCGGGCCCTCACCTGTCATGGATGAACAGGTCTCGCGCCATGTTTTAGCTTCTACTAAAGCTGAGAGAGCACCAAACGGCAGCGTCATCAGAATCCTCACTTGCCTGACTGATGTGACAGTGCAAAAGGACACTGCTGAGGAAGCCGTACGACGAGCGCAAGAAGCAGAGAACCTCAAGCGGCTTGCCGAATTCGCGACGGTCGGAATGTACGATGTCAGTATGGACGGCAGACTTCTTAGTGCAAACAACCTTTTCTGGGAATTGACGGCTCTGGAGAAAGTCGACGTCACCAAAGTCGACGTGCGCCCCTGGCCAGAATGTGTTGTTGAGGAGGACCTTCATATTCTTCAGGAAAGTCTGGATAAACTGGTAGAATCCGGACGTACTGAAACGGCCGAGTTCCGCCTCCGCAATGGCTGGGTTAGCGAAGACGGCAATGGTAACTCGTCTGTCGCCCCCAGATGGGTTCTTGCTACTTTTATGCCAGTCAAGAGTTCAGACGGAGTAATCCAGTCTTTTACAGGCTGCTTGAGCGACGTATCGGTACAGAAGTGGCAATTGGACCAAGAGAAACTTCGCAAGGAGGAGGCGATTGAGTCCAAACGACAACAGGAGAACTTCATCGACATGACCTCGCACGAGATGCGGAATCCACTGAGCGCCATCCTTCACTGCACTGATGCCATTATCGCCTCCCTTGCGAGGGTACAGGACATCAGTGACAACTCTGCTCCTCTTACGCCAACACGGAACGGCACTAGCGGCGAAGGAAGAAGGGTTGGTGAACGATCGGTTGAAGAAAGAAAGCTTCTGGAAGACAGCATTGAAAACGCAGAGACCATTGTCACATGCGCTCAACACCAGAAACGCATCGTGGATGATATCCTTACCATGTCTAAACTTGACTCAAAATTGCTGGCTGTCACTCCTTGCACAGTCGATCCGATCCAAATTGTCAATGGGGCGCTCAAGATGTTCGAGGTGGAGGCTCGCCGTGTCGATATTGAGCTGACTTCATATGTTGATAAGTCATACAAGGATCTGGCCTACGATTATCTCGATATTGACCCAAGCAGGGTCCAGCAGGTTCTCATCAATCTTCTTACGAATGCCTTGAAGTTTACCAAATCTGGTACCACGCGCAACGTCACACTTGGCGTTAAAGGATCATTGACACCGCCAGGAGAAGACATGACAGCTGTACAGTTCATCCCACGATTCTGCGACGTATCAGAAGAATACGACCAACCAGCACTCAAAGAAAGGTCCAAAGCCGTGTATCTTTTGTTTGAGGTCAAGGACACTGGTCAAGGGTTGACGGCGGAAGAGATGGGCAGCCTATTCAACAAATTTGTTCAAGCCAGCGCCAAGACGCATACCAAATACGGCGGCTCTGGCCTTGGGTTATTCATCTCGCGCCGGTTGACAGAGCTTCAGAATGGAGCGATTGGCGTTTTGAGTCAACCTGGCGTGGGTTCGACGTTTGCATTCTACATCGAGGCATATGTTCCAAGCGAAGCCTCTAGGAACGAAGCGCTGGCTGCTGCCGCTGCGGCCAGGCTAGTCGCTTGTGGTAGTGATACCGACTCAGCTGATGGCAAGCAATCCTGCCGCGACAGTCGCCTACAAAAACATCAGAATCCGGGAGGAAATGTTCGACTGGATGGGATCCTTGTTGTCGAAGACAATCTCATCAATCAGCAAATCACAAGACGGGGATTGACAGATCGGGGCTTCCTGGTCGATGTCGCGAATCATGGAGTCGAAGCTCTCGAGAAACTGAAAAGGCGCCAGGGCACTGTTCCGGGACTTGGCCTCAATGGGGTCGCTGGTCGCCCAGGGAGGGGCAATACGCATTCGTTGCCCATTGCCATTAATCTTGTGCTAATGGACATTGAGATGCCTATCCAGGACGGCTTGACGTGCACACGGATCATTCGCGAATTAGAAGCGGACGGAGAGATATTCTGTGCATCGGGCGGCCGGGTGCCAATCATTGCAGTCACAGCCAATGCCCGCCCTGAGCAAGTCATGGAAGCCAAGCAAGCTGGGTGTGATGATGTGATGGTAAAGCCATACAGAATCCCAGAGCTCATTGAAAAGATGCAGGTGGTTGTGCGAAGAATGGGCGGCCTCAGTCCAAACTCCCCAGTGAGGTAAAGGCAATCAATTATATATAGAAGGACTGGAAAACAGCGACGGTTCTGGTTAAGGCGAATATGAGCGGATTGGCTGGTGTTGGCAAGGGCCGAGTATAGACGGCAGATGGATACCCGAGCATGATGCAGTCAATGCAAGACTGTCTGTGGCAGAGCGACAAAAGAAATGATTTGAGTCCAAGCATAAGGGCTAAGCAATGATATGTGGCATAAGGGAGGAGTTTTTGGCTCTTGCTTGCACAGGGTTTCGGAACGGAGTTTCGGACTGGTCTCGATATTTGAGGTCACAACAGGACAGCATCTACAGCCACATTGATATGAAATGATGGACTTCCTATGGCTTAGGATAGACCAAATGAATTAACTATGATATCCCAAGATTGATGTATCCTAGGTGATGGTTTGCCAGTCAGTTTCTGGGAGCTTTTAATCACCCCACCGGCTGACTGGGGCCATAGGCCAGCGGCAACTAGGGAGCTGTGAATGACAGACAGGTACAGGAGTGACAGTAAGCGAATCGAGTCGTGGTGAAGGATCATAGAAAAGACACTGTATACCTATGATAATAGTCTCGCTGATATGATTTATGTACAAATCGAGAATACCTACCTAGAATCAGTCTTTGTACTGGAATCTGAACACGGCAGTCGCGGTTACTTCATTGATGAGTCGTGACATCATTGGTTCTTTCCTCATTCCCAATGGCCCATCTCAAGCTCCTGCCCCTCCTCCCCGCAGTCTTGGAGCTCTCGCCCTCCATTTAACTCCATCAACCTTATCAGCAAAACAACAATTCTTGTTCTGCACATTTTAACAACTGAGTAGATAAGTGAGTTATAGCTTGAAACAGTACCATCTCTGCGTTTAACACAGATTTTTCATTGCTTCTCCCCCATTTTGAACAGAGATATAGCTAACACATAGTTCAACAGCAACTCCACGATCAATACCAAACCGCCCATCATGTCGACTATGCCCGCATCCCACGGCCACAGCGAGGCCTGCTGCAACATTCCACCCGTTGTCTCCAAGGGATATGAGGCAAAGGGAACCTACAAGGATATCGGAGGTTACAAGACTTGTACGAGTACCAATGCTCACTACAAGAAGTGCCACTAACACGGCTAGATGTTACTGGCCCCGTCGATGCGAAAAAGGCCATTGTCGTGATCTACGACATCTTTGGTTACTTTGAGCAAACTCTTCAGGGAGCTGACATCCTCGCTTTCAGCGATGCTCACCAGAAGTACAAAGTCTTTATTCCTGACTGGTTCAAGGGCAGCCCATGCCCCATTGAGATGTGAGAGCAACAATTGCAATGCCAGTAGAACTAGACTAATACCAATAACCCCAGTTACCCACCAGACAATGATGATAAGAAGAAGCAGCTTGGCGAGTTCTTTGAGACATACCCTCCTCCCAAGGTTGCTGGTCAAGTTCCCGACTATGTAAAGGCTGTCAAGGAGCAGGATTCTTCCATTGAGAAGTTTGGCATTCTTGGTGTAAGTAAATTTGTTTACAGGCGAGATCATATGACTGACGAGAACTTGAACAGTACTGCTGGGGTGGCAAAGTCGTCGCTCTCAGTGTCAAGGCTGACTCTAACCCTTTCTCCATTGCGGCCCAAATCCACCCCGCCATGGTCGATGCCTCTGATGCTGAGGGTCTTTCTGTCCCTACTATGCTGCTCGCCTCTATGGAAGAGCCCGAGGAAGAGGTCAAGAAGTTTGAGGACAACCTCAAGGTGGCTAAGCACGTTGAGACATTCAAGGATCAGATCCATGGTTGGATGGCTGCCCGTGCCGACCTTAACGACTCCCGTGTTAAGGAGGAGTACGAGAGGGGTTATAAGACTGTTGTTGAGTTCTTTGGCAAGAACTTCTAAACACGCGAACATGTACGCCATGAGATATGACCAATGAAAATACCAAATGATGTTTACAACAATCGCTGCTATACTGATTTGTCATTATTGTCGTGAATATTATGAACTGGACAACTTCTCTCCAAAAGTCAATACCTCCTCTATGTCAAGACTTTGAAAGTCTTTCAACCCAATGGTCTGTCCGTTGAGCCCATGCCTTACCGCGGTTGATATCATGTATTCCTCTAAAAACGGCATGAGTTTCAGGTCGACGCCGTCAACCTTTGTCCCTCTTAGCCAGGCTTCCTGGGCTTTTCGCATATCTTCGGGTGGAGCAAAATCTCGCATCTCGAGATCCTTTAGCCAGCTCGCCAGAAGGGCATCTCCCGTCATCTTGACGTAGGCTTCCCTCAAACACCAAAGCGCGTAAAAGTAGCGCAACGCACGATCCCGCTCGGATATGGCTGTTCCGGGGTTCATGTGCTTCAACGCTGCCACTTCCCCAGGGCCAAAGACATCGGCATGAATATCGACGAAACTCGGCCACCCCTCATCCGCTAAGCTACGCAGATCACGATCCCTACGTTCTGTCGGACAAACCACATCCACTCCCACAGCAAGTCCCTCGGGAGGATTGTGGACAGCTAGGAGAACTGCGAGACCAGCCTGATGCGAGATGTTGAAGATGAGTGGCTCGTCGCCGCTTGGCGAGATAAACACGGGTTTGGTTCGGGCGTCTCGGGTAGTCTTGGCTTCAGACCAGGGGACCTGGCAGAAGCGAGATATAACATAGCGCTTAAGAAGTGCAGAAGCGAGAGCAAGCTTAGCGTCGCGAACGTGATAATATCTCAGAACAGCGGCTTGTTCCTCAGTGGTGAGAAGAGAAAGAGCACGCGAAGCCTGAGGAGAAAGGATGAGTATCAGGTTTAGGATTGCGAATGAAACACTTACACTGGTGGTAAGATCTTTAGTCTCGAGGGCTGAAGGCCACAGAGGACGAGTGTCGATAACCCATTGGATGGCTGTGGGTGAAGACTGGGTCTGACTCATTGTTGACACAATTATTACTTGATTTTATGAGTCGCGTCACATTAACTGAGAAGAATGAGCGTTTGAAGTTTTTGCCTGAGAGTTGATAAGAAGCTTGTGAGGTCGTAAAGGTAAAAAGATGAGACAAAGTGAGACTCGGAAGCCGAACAATACGAAACCCGGGACGTCGGAGGTGGGGTCCTTTGAACGGCCCGGCCGAAACACGGGCCGGAGGGTAAACGGGAATTATAGGGATCAACATCGTGTATAAAGATGCCAGCAAGAAGTCGTCTTTGTAAAATTCTGAACTTTAGGAGTAGGTTCTTGCCTTTTCTTTACTTTAGAGGACCAACTTTGCAGTCGAGTCTGGGACGAGATTCCTGCTTCTTCTACTCTCCTCGACAAAACCACAAGCATTGTAAGCCTGTTTCAACCTGTACAGCTTACTTTGTCCAAGAGGACTTCTATTCACTTTAACTTTTAACTTTACTTCAATTATTTTTCAACTTCAACTTCAATTTTACTCAATCTTCTTTGTTCTGTTTTGCTTGCGTCCGAGTTAATTTCACTCTGGGCGTAGCAGCGACATCTTCTATCTTATGGCCCAAGCCAAGCGAGATATATTGCCAATCGAAGGGCTACCTTGTGCCGAATCACCGATATTGGTCAATCCAACAAGTCAATACACACAAAACAACACCGGTAGACAAGCCAATACCAAATGCACGTCCTTCATACGCAACAATCTCGATTTTTACTATTCACCCGCCCATCTTAACGCCGACTGTTGGGCACAACAAAACAACCCAAATGAAACCCAGCCCTTTTCCCCTCTACAATTCTACTGGGTGGATGGACCGACCCCTGCTGAGAGTCTGAACCTTTACGTGGTGCAGGGGATTAACGGAATGGTGGTGGTGGCCACTGCTCCAAACTAATACAGACTCGAGGAGAGAATTTGTTTTTCTCACTCTTCTTCCTCTCTTTTTTGGTCTTCTTTACGAAGAATGAGAATCAGACGAAGATGTGGATATGGATATGGATACAGTGACACTTGAGATAATGATTAATATTTCCAGTTGTGAAGCAGTCCAGATTTAATATTAATGTTAATGATAATGACATAAAAACAAAACAAAACCTGCTTCAAACTCAACGCGAATTGCATAATGGCTGGCACGCAGCATTAAACAGACGTAGTTTATTATATTGCGCCGAAGTGATGTCTATTTTGCCAAACCTTAGTCTAGTATCTATTTCAAGAGTCTACTCCTCTTTGGTCTCCTCTTCGGCATCCACTGAGAGCATGAAGACACGGTGCTGCTCCTTCCCATCGCTCTTCTTCTCTTCCTTTTCCTTGACTTCCTCTTTCTCCTTCTTGTCGTCCTTGGTAAGGTCGACAACGCCATCCTCAAGCTTACCGATCCTCTTGACGGCATTGCCATCGCCATCCAAGTCGACAACCACATCGATAACATCGAGGCTTCCGTCCTCAGTGTACTTCCACATTTGCTTAATTTCTCCACGAACCAGACCTGTTAGCCACAGCGAACCCAGCACGCCAGGAACAAGGTACAAGAGTGCAGGCTGGCCGCGCTTGAACACCAAAAGCATAGCCAAGGTAACACACATTCCAAGGAGATAGCCGGTGACTGAAGCATAGAAATAGGTCTTGCGGAAACGTGTAGCCGCCAGGTCTTGGGGCACCTGCTTCGACCCAGAGAGGAAGAAAGCTCCGCGGGTCCAAAGGTTGTCTCCCCAGTTGCCCTTCACGTTGACGTACGTGGCCTTGACTTCCTTGTGCTTCGTCTCGCTCTTGGTAACAAAAGCTCCCGAGGATGGGTCCTTTTCGATGAGTTTCAAGTCGGTGCTTTCGTACTTGATCTTGCTCTCGTAATGGAGCCAGAGGTCGAATCGGAGGGCTAGAGCCATGACCATGCCTGGAATGACGATATCACCCAGACCAAGGATACTCTTGCGCTCCGCAGCCTGGAAAGTGAGCTTGATAGGCACATCCAGCTTGGTTGCGACAGTGACCATATATGGGCTAGGAACTGTTAGCGACGGGTCCAGTATGCGAGTTCAAACAGTCAACTTACGTGTAAAAGACCATTATGATATCGTAAAAGAACAGACCAACAAGAATCAGAGTGCTAGTCAAAAAGTCCGTTGGGGAAATCAAAAGCAGTGAGCCGTAGCACATGGCGTAGCCGAGTGTGTTGGCCAACAGAGGCGATGTAGTGTAAGAGTAGATGAGCGCGGTAGCCAAAGCCATGACCAAAGACAGCACATGAGCAAACTTGATTCTGCCTTGCTCTTTGCCCATGCCATGAATGAAGAGCTTGACGGCCCAATGTCGAGTGAGAAGACCGCGCAACTCCCATCCTGACTTGCGAATCTTATCTGAGAACGCCAGACAGGAGAAAGGTCCGGGGAAAGGGTTGTCTGTTGACGAGATATTTGTCGTCGGGTTGCCTGCATCGTCACAGACATGGACAGATCTGTTCTTCTGGTTCACTGCCCTTAGACGTCCATCTCGTCCCCGCCAGTATCGTGGGAACACTAGGCTCGTAACCACTTCGATTCCATGAGAATAGATAGACACCAAGCTGGCAATCGACATGGTAGACATGTACCATCTCAAAATTTTGTTGAGAATGTCGGGGTCCTGAAGCCACTGGATGAGGTAGTACAAGCCAACGAGAACAACACCAGCCATAAGCGGAAAGAGAATGGCATCTGTTGGCTCCAGTCCCTGAGCGAAACGCTCCTCATCTTCTTCTTCGCCTGCCTTCTTCTTCTTTGCAGGTGCCGCGGAGGGAGGTCGACGAAGAGCAGCGTGGGCGCCGAGATAGATGATGCCGATGGCGCTTCCAACAAGTCTAATCTCAAGCATGAGAAAGCTTTGATCTTGGAGGTATGAGAAAGCCGATAGCCAGCTCTCTCCAGATCCTGTGGTAGAATTCAAGGCATCAAAAGATCCCTCGAGAGTCGCCGTATCTGTAGCGTTTTCGGCCATTTTTGCGCTTGGCTTGCAAGTGTGTTGTCAGTGATGTTGTAAGGGAGCAACGTGTTCTGAGTCTGGTCAAAGTTGTAGGTATCCGCAGCGACTAGATCATTTCAGCGATGACGAACGCAGTATAATATAGCTGTTTTTGTAATTCTTTTAGCTCCGCAATTAAGATGCAGTGAAACGAGCAGAGAGAATTTATTTCTTCAAATAAGAAGCAAAAAGAAATTGTTCAGACGTGCAGTTTGTGTTACTGAATGACGTTGGCTGAAAGAACTTAGACCTATAGTGAAATGCGCTACCAATTAGGGACCTTGGTCCCCTGCAAATATCCGTTTTCAGCGACCAATCCCTAGCCAGAGTCGCTAAAGCCACCAGGAACAACGTCAGAAAATGCGACAGCCTTGTCCTCATACCCCTCCATCATAGTAGGTAAACAAATATTCCCATCCTTTCACCTCGCTTTGATACAGCAACAAGCAATCATGACAACAAATATCGTGCTAGAAACCACAATGGCATGCCTCTTATATCCTCCAATTATAAACGCGACACTAACTAACCAACTACAGGGTTCGCTCACTCTTGAGCTGTACACCACGCACGCCCCAAAGACCTGCAACAATTTCACCACCCTCGTCCGTCGCGGCTACTACGACAACACCATCTTCCACCGCATCATTCCCAACTTTATGGTTCAGGGCGGCGACCCCACTGGAACCGGTCGCGGAGGAAGCTCCATCTTTGGCGAGAAGTTTGAGGACGAGATCGATCCGGGTCTGAAGCACACGGGCGCCGGCATCTTGAGCATGGCCAACGCGGGCCCAAACACGAACGGGTCGCAGTTCTTTGTCACGCTTGCGCCTACACCTTGGCTCGATGGCAAGCATACTATCTTTGGTAGGGTCAAGTCTGGCATGGGCACCATCAAGAGGATGGGTCTGGTCAAGACTGGATCTGAAGATAGACCAGTTGAGGAAGTCAAGATTGTCAAGGCGCGTGTCGTGGAAGAGGAGGAGCAAATCTAGTTGAAAATTCTACAAAGAGGAGTCTGGGATTAGATCAATTCTTTGCATAGGTACATGGCGTTCGGGAGCACTGACAAGATATCTTACATGTCACACAAGCAAGCACATATTACGTTCAAGATGACACACATGTTCTGAAAGTATCAATTGTTATACTTGGTACGCCAATAACGCCCCGGTCCCTTTTCCATGGATGCTGTAAATATCCGGTCCCGGTCATCCTAGCCAACCAGTCCGCCGTGCCAATGCAATGTTGTTGAGAATAATACAAGTGAATAATAAAGGACCTCGATAAGCAAGTGTCTCCTTGGTCGCGTAACGTATTGCCTGCTTCTATGTGTCCCATCATAACTGTATGTTGATCGATGTGGTCATGAGAGCATTGGAAATACAGCCTTTATGTGACGCCATTGTAGCCATGCTGCATCTTCAGGATGCGATTAAGCTCAAACCCGTTGAGCGAAGGCTTACTGTGGTGGAGATGAAAGGGTGTCGGAAGATTCAGACTCCCCGGTAGCTTCCCTGATGAGATTGGATTTTGGCTTGGGTGAGCCCAGCTGAGGCTTGTTCATCTTAAGCTTCTTAACAGGACTGATACCCTTAGAAACAGCCTTTTTGGGGGCTACTTCAACCGAGTCGCCATTAGTGTAGTCAGCTTTTTGCTCTTGACTTAAAGATGAAAGGCCCTTAGGTTTATCTTTCTTGAAGCTCGGCTTCGTCTTAAGTATCACCTTTTTGGTAACCGAGGATGTAGGCTTGATCTTCTTCTTCTTATGGCTGTTCTCAGAATCCTCCTCATCATCGCTGGCGTCGCGTTTCTTTGGGCTGGTGGCGCGAGAACCCGGCGCGGGTGTCGCCTTTTGCGATGATGGAGGCGTAGGGTCGTTCTGAGATCCGCCGTTGCTCAACTTCTGCGCCGCAGCTCTACTGGCATTGCGCCCACTATTTCCAATACACGATCCCATGTGGTTATTGAGTCGAGTAACGAGAATACAGCGCTTACACTTGCTGCAAGTGGCGGAGGGGAAGGAGAGCACGTTGGGCGGTCGCTGTTCCGGGGTGGGAGAGTCGGTGTTGTTCTTCTCCATATCCTTCTTCTTCTTGCCTCGGCCAGGACCTGGGCCAACCCAACTCTGCCCATAGATGTCGCATCCGGGCTTGTCGATGTATGGATGTTTTTTGCAGTAGATTATGCTAGGATCGGGCTTCTTGGCGCCTTTTCCGTCAGTGGGATACAGGAGTCGAGGCAGGTGGCATCGGGGGCAGAGGATCTCGGCGGTGGTCTTGAGAGGATTGCCCTTGAGCAACACTTTTCCGTCCTCGTAGATGGCAGCGTCCGTCTCTATCCGCACATCGGGTTTACTATCGAGTGTGTTGGCATCGGACGCGTCGGAAGCTAGTTTCTCGATTCGAATCGCAGCGGTAGTAGCTCTGGCAGTCTTCTCCTCGCGGTGCGTCTTCATCAAGAGATCGCTCAGGACGTTGTAAAGCACATCGTCTAATACAGCATGTGCCTATGCAGCGTCAATTAGCGATAAGTTGAGAGATAAAAATGTTGATGGATGATGAGCGAAAAGCTTGATGCGAAATCGCAGCGATAGGGGGCGCAGAGATGAGGCATCATCGCGGAGGATATGATGGCGCTCGCAAGCGACGTGGTGAGGATCGCATTGCATCGCAGGGAGGTTGCTAAGCAAGCAAAGAGGTGACGAGAGTAAATTACTTACCAGCTTATCCAGAGGCGAAGCATCGTCACCAGCGTTGATGACGCCTGCCTTGCCTGAACGAGCATTCATGATGTCGCCGGGTATCCTGAATCCGAGCCAGGGCCGACGATTTTTTGTACAGTAAAGCAAAGCGGAGGGTGTGTAACTGAAATCGTGTGATGAATGATGCCGAGGAGCGAAACGGCAGCTACCGCACCGTACTGGACTGAACTGAACTGTACCGAGCCGGGCGGAGGGGGGTGTGCACGGAATGGAATTACAGGCCAGCCCGGGGTACAGTAGTACTGTGGGCTAGACGGCTAGACTGCTGTACAGCGCTGTTGCGACGAGGAGGGAAATATCTTGGTAGCTGGAGGAGACAAGCTCAGAACGAACGATGAGTGCGAGAATTAGGTAGTTGTAAGAGAGAGATAGCCGCCAGTATGAGCGAGAATGATGAGTGATACTCTGCTTGGTTGGGGTAAAAAGATGGAAAATCGCAGCAAAAGGCCAACAATGGGGAGGAGTGAGATGTACAATGAGCAATTGAGGTTCTCTATGCCCCAATCTCCCCGTTTGTAAGGAGGTGGGTAGTTGATTATCGGTAGTACGCTCAATGCAGTGCAGTGCAGCGCAGCGTTTGCGTTTTGGGGTGGGTGAAGAAAAGAAAGTTGGATTGTCTCGAGCGAGAAACCACGAGACCCGCCCACTACTACCCAGAAAAGTAGCAAGTAAGAAAAGACAAGAGTGGCAGGAATTCGCTGTAAATCCACGCAGCGACAAGTGATGAATCTTGAACTGATACCTTAGATAAATATTAACAAGGGGGAGATTTAAAGTCTGTTCAAAAGTAAGAGTAGAGAAAAAAAAAACTTTAGAGCCTCAAGCGTGTGCCAGTATTACACACCAGCACTTACAGCAGCTAGTGCCAGCCACTGAATTAAAGTAGAGAGGAAGGGATTTCTTTTGAGAGTTTCGGAAAAGGGATCTAATGTTAGATGCAACAGTTAGATCAGGGGTATAGATAACTGGCACAAGTATTCTATAAAAGGACAACAGGATCAGGTCAGAGTTGTAATTCTGGTGCAAAAAAGCAGTCGGGTTTTACTCAAGTTGATTTATGTCATTGACGACCTCGACTCAACTTATACTTTTATCATTGATGCGAAAGATAAACCTTGCAGCAACGCTCCAAGTACAAAGCTTGAATATCAGAAATATTACTTGAGCCGGGATATCATGGAATATTCGGGTTGATTGGGAAATGATCCTTCTTCTATTCGATTGCTCGAGATGGCTACAAAGCAAGAGGTAGGCATCTCCAAAGTCATATACTAACCACGTATTGATGCCAAGATAGATACAACTTGATCCCCAAGATAGTTGTTTTTCACCATTATCTAAACAATCCTCTTACACTCACCACCACCTAAACACCTAACCCCCCTCCCCTACATCACTGTACCTAACATATATGCAGGTATCCATCCGTACAGCCGCATCTGACAATTCACAAAGCCCCTTACAAAAAAAGTCCACATGTCAAATCGACTTTCAGGGGGCGGGTACCTTGAAAATGCATCTACTGCAGCTTAGAGGGACTTTGGATTCCTCTCTACGAATGACGATCGATTCCAATCTAGATCTCTCACGTGGGATTGGTTTCTTCCCATCATCTTGGTTGGCATTTATTGGATGATCCACGCTAGTGTCCCTTACTTACGTGCCTTAGCATTTAGAGCCTCCCTTTGCAGTTTCGCCTAGACTAGATGTTTTCTTTTTCAACCCTTTGAATACCTCTGCAAAACTATAATCTCTTTTTATTCTTGATCGACCTACCCTTTCGTAGTCCTCCTAAGGTTTATTTAACTTGAGCGGATCTTTGTCTCGCTTACCCCAGCCTTGCGCTTTCCTTACCGCAAATCTCTACAACTTAAATTATTCGATTCGATATCCTCCCTCCCTTTCCTTCGACAACATCTCAAGTCCGTTCATATATACAATACACACATATATACATACCTACATTGCAATCATGTCGCTTCCGTCTACCAAACCAGCTCAAACTTCCATTCGATCATTCTTCTCGTCAAAGACACCAAACTATGCGCCTCCTCCCTCTCAAACCGCCGCCAATATTCATCCTCCTCCTCCACCTCCGCCAGCAGCTACTACCACTGCCACCCCACCACCCACGAACTCGACCTCTGGGTTCGAAATTCCACCTCTGCCGACTTCCCTTCCTCAAGAAGCGGTAATTAGACCTGTCACGGGTGACGACGTAAACGCTTTGCGTCGTATCAACGCCCTCCTCCTGCCCGTTAGCTACCCCGACAACTTCTACCAACGTGCGGTAGATCCCACTGCCTCCGGTCGCTTCTCTCGAGTCATTACATGGGCCCACGACGGCGCTGAGGCCAAGGTTGTCGGTGGTGTTGTCTGTCGAGTCGAGCCCCCTCTCGATCCCAACACTCTAGGCGATGTGTCTCGCAACCTATACATTCAGTCCTTATGTCTCCTTTCGCCATACCGGTCGCTTGGACTCATTAACGCCGCTGTGGATAATATCATTGCTACTGCTGTTTCGGACCCCAATTTGAATGTGACGACTGTCACAGCTCATGTCTGGACCGAGAACGAGGAAGGAATGAAGTGGTATGAAGGTCGAGGCTTCAAGCGTGAGAACCAACCCATTCAGGGTTACTATCTCAAGCTACGCCCGAATTCCGCTTGGCTAGTCAGCCGTCCCACGGGTGCTTCTGTTCGAAACTTGATTCCTACTTCCTCATCGGCACCCTCGAGCTCTGTCGCTGCCAGTGCAACTGCTGCTATCGCCAATCTCGACCCAACTGCCGGTCCTCCCAAGAATAGCGCCTCGCGACCACCGATGCCGTCTTCTGCGCGATCCTACCAGAACCAAGGACCAGAAAGGGAGTGGAACGATTTGCCTGATGATATGGCGAGCAGTCGACTCGCACCACCGCCCCGCGGAGCTCCAGTGGGTACCGGCTCTGGTGCAAGCTCTAGAAGTAGCTCTGCGGCACGAAAGAAGAGGGATCGCTCCTACCCTGCTGCAGCTTTCGGAAGCTAAAGCATAGACTAGAAATAATAAGATTGGTATAAACTGTTCTTTGGGAGGGTAGGCATGCGTCATGATGGTATATGAGTTAATGGTCAGGATGGAATAGACGCCTTCAAGGAGAAAGAGCCGGATTAGACGATATAGTAATACAAGAGCGATTAAAACGTACAACCAAAACAAGGAAAATCTTGGACGTCATAAAATTACATCGTTAAAACACCTGTTGCCTCGTACCTATACAACTTTTAAATGCGAGATGATAAGAATATTGGAGACATAAGACGCCAAAGGTCCCAAAAACGAACATGAAAGCATCTCCTCTGATGCACATATATACATAATAAATGTTGTCCCAAGTCAAAAAGAACTCCCAAACATGATATCAATATAAACAACGGTTGGTGGTATTTTATCGACGCTTGCTGTACCATAGGGCTGCTAGCGCAAGGACACCAACAACGCCACCAGCTAGTAGGGCTTGGTTGGAGACGGGTGATGATTCAACTATTCAAAGTTAGCAGATGTTGCTTCACAAGAGCCTGAGTTAGGTGGCTGAGGATTAGGAGTGGAACGTACGGAACGGATCAGAAGCCTTGCGAGCGCGGTTGGACTCGGACCTCAGGTTGGTAAGGTAATCCTCGGGCTTCTCCCTGCCGGCAGCCACAAGGGCAATGAGGGCAGCACCAACACCACTGCCATCCTTGGCAATACCGATTCGGATCTTCTCAACACCCTTGGGGCCAATGCCGTCAACGGAGGCGAGGGCTTCGTAGATCATGTCGCGGAAGAAGGGGTAGTGCTCAACGAGACTACCGTCGACACCAATGTCAATAACCTCCTCGTTCATGTCGTTGAGCTTTCCAGAGTTAATGGCGATAGCACCAATAGCGACAGCGGACAATCGAGCGGCACGACGACCGACGGCGTTAGAAATGGCCTTGAAAGCCTGGGCATCCTCCAATGAAGGAGTGTAGACGCTGAGTAGGTTCTCGAGCTCCTGTCGAAGAGTTGACAGCTCAGGAGTGTTGTCGGCAGCGGCTACAGACATAATGGCACTGTCCATTCCCCAGGGCTTGAGGAAACCAGATGAGGGGGCAATGTTAGTGGTGGTACCCCAGTCGTTGAAGCTCGAGTTGAGATCCTTGAACAGAGACGAGTGTTCGCTGTTGATCAGGTCGACCACGGCCAGTCGTACAATCTCACCCAGAAACATGCCCGACACTCGCTTCTCAAACATCTGGTCGCCAGGGTTCACACTGCCAAGATCGAGAGCCTTGTCCCAGGGTGTGGAGGGCAAAACGTTGAGTTGGTTGTCAAAGGAACCCCACTCAGTGTTGACAACCATCTCGCCTGTTGACTGGTCATAGTCGCCTGTGATGGGCTTCTTGATGTTATCCAGCTTCTCCATGTAAGCACCGTTGGTGCCAGTACCGAAAATGGCGCCCAGAACAGAGCGGCTCTTGCCAGTAGATGTATAAGATCGGGCCATGAGAGTACCGACGGTGTCATTGACAAGCGCAGCAACCTTGACGGGAAGGTGTAGGTTATCAATCTCAGTCTGGAGCAGAGCGCAGACGTCCTTGCCTACAGCATCGGGGATATCAAAGCCCTTGGTCCATCGAATCAGCAGACCCTTGTTAATGGCAAGCTGCTTGACGGGGAAACTGAAGGTGAAACCCAGACGGAAAATGTGCTCATCGCGATAGCCCTCTGGGGCGCTGGCTGTGTTGCGGCGGCGCAAGTGGGAGTTGAAATGGTCGGCATGGTGCTCCTTCAGGAAGATTTCGATCTGCTTTGCGAGGAAAGAGAACAGGTCTGTTGCGGTGCTTGCGACCATAAGGTTTTTGGGAATAGCAACCTTGTTGTAAGTGAGGTTGAAGGTGGTGTCGCCATTTAGCATAATGGAGCAGACTCTGAAGTTTGTGCCACCTAGATCAACAGCTAGGTAAAGGCCCTGTCAAGACACAATTAGCTTGGGCAGCTACATGAGCCAATTGTGGGCTGTAACTCACCTTTTCTGTACCATTGGGAACGCCGGTGACGTAGGTAGGAATTTGCTGGAGACTGGTGCCCTCATTGTGAAGACCCTCGTCTAGCAGATTGTCAGTATTGAGCTCATTGAGGCTTTAAAGCCAGAATAGGTGAAAATGCGACAAGCATCATGGCGTCGAGCTGCTGTAGCATGGCGGCACAGATTGCGCAAATTGATGGAGCAACATACCCATTTGCCTCAAGAATTCCTTCACATTTTTGTTGAGCTCATCGTCGGAGAAGTCAAATTGTTCGACGATACGGTTAGATTCGTCGGCGAGAGCCATGGTTACTGGTGAGGATGTAGGCGGCGCGATTGCGAAGGGAGAGGGAATATAGCAGACAGCTTCGGATGCTGTAGAGATTGGTGGGGTCGGGGAAGAAAAGAGTTGAGGGAGAAAGAGGTGAAGAGTAAGCAGTGGGGAGAAGAAGAATTGGAGGAGGGAGGGAAAGGAAATTAAAGCTTTGGTGGACGACAACGAGGTCAAAAGGTTTCTCTGCAACGGAAGTAGATTTTTGAGCTTTGGCTGCTGTTGCAGCTTGGCGTCACCATCAGTGAGGACAAGCTTAGAGAGCTGCTGACGGAACCTGTGTCAGTGGCTGATCAATTACCAATGACGTTCGAGTATGGGGGGGTTGGCCGGGGGGTCTGGAGCCTGGGGACGGGATCATGGAGTGCTGCGTTACGTGACAGAAGCGTCTATTAGTGATGGAATGAGAGTTGGGTGAGGTGAGTTAAGGTGCAGGGGCATTCAGCGCCGAATGGCTCCAAATTTCAGTGGAGATGCAATACCACGAGCCTCACTCCAGGTATTTTCTTCTCCTGATCGAGGCGGACTCCCCATGGTTCTGAAGCAACCAGCCCAATGGAAGTGCCGCCGGACGGCCGTGGAGAGACCGTCCGAGTGGAGATATGGTGGAGGCGTGGTCGGTGGTGTTCGGGGTGCGGGGGAGAAAGCTCAGAGAGGCCCCGCTAATACGCCGAACATGGCCGTGTCTTGATTTCATGGAACGACCTAGTTTTTTTCTCTCTCATTTGCTGTATGGATGCATATCCATACAAAACTTAGATCGGTATTTTCGTTTCAACTTCTTGGTCTGCGTGCATATCCACTAGGATGCCGTCATAAGCCAACTTTGGCCCCAAAAAAATTCGCAAACAAAACAAAATGTCTTGGTACGTAAAACGATGCCATCGTCAAATCGCCCGAGTTGCATCCTCCACTAGTGAGGTTTCGGTCAGACCATGCATCATTTTTTTGCTCAACCCATCCCAACCCAGAACCCAGACTTATGGGACGGGGCAACCACGGGGAGACAAAAGAAGGGTGTGGGTGAAAGGCGGGATGACGGGGAATGGTATGGAGAGATGGATGGAATGACATGATGCCCAGGCAAGGCCAAGCGCATGGAAGCAAAAAATACGGTAATTGGAATAGCAACTTACCACCAAAATCAGCATAATTGCAATGCATGAGACAATGAGCCGCGACCAAGGGCATTTCCTCGCCTTTGATCCAGGTCTATGCCCATGCCCTTGTACATGCTGTGCCCCCATCGTCCTGACAATTACCATCACCAAACCGGGATCTTTGGCAATTATAGATGCGTGATGACTGTCAAGATGAGGTGTTCCTGATCTACTATGGTCTCGTGCTTGTCTTAGATCTCCTTACCTGGACAAAAAGTCTTCGAATCCTGTGACCGTCGTGTCGTGAGAAGAACTGACGATAAGATGATTGTAACTCTCCGTGAGCTATTAACGAAGCTCTAGATCACTTTCGTCGGAGTCCGCTGTATCGGGAACTGGTAAACGGGCCGTCTCCTCCGCAATGATGCGCACCAGACCGAAAAGAAAACCCGTTAAATTTGCGCATTCACGACTGTTCCGAGGTATCATGCGAGATTGAGATTCACTGGATGAACTTGGGCGGTTGGTTGATCTGGGTGTGTCGCGTGTAAGTTGAGCTGGATTGGTGTAACGTAACTGGTGGATTTGACTCCAGCGAAGTGGTTCGTGGCTTGAGCCTCAGAGACCCAGGAATAGGTTGCGAGGGACGATGACCGGCCTGCCTCTTTCTATTTGTTTCCGTGGTTTATTTTTGAATTGCCGCAATCATTCGAGAAGTATTGACAATCTGGGCCGGTTTGTTGTAGGAGTGTACCAAGTTGACGAGGTTAATCAGAATGGCGGGGCGCGGAATACATACGTCGATTTTACGTCTCACCAGTGGCTGGTCATTCTGTCAGGGTTAATTGAAAAATCATGGTATGCTTCTTTCCTTGTTTTTGAGATGATATCCCTGGCTGCTTATGCAACAATGCAAAAGAGAAAAAGTCAATCAGATCCACGAATGAAGAAGGTTCCATTCATACTACCTACCGAAAGACCTATCATCGCAGATACATTTGATCCCTTGTCGACCCATATGACACCGCTATTCCTACCTTTTTACCTTTAGCCAGATATGAGGCTCAAATACCACACTGGCCTTGTATTCCAAGCCTCTTACGGATCCATCTCGATGGCACGATCCTCTAGACTAGCTACCCGGTGTCGAGGCGTCGAGAATACCAGCGCTACGACACGGTTGGCTTAGAGGCTTGAAGCCTCATCCAACATCTTTGCTGTGGCATAAGAACGTATTGGGACCCAACCAAACAGACAAACTTCCAGGCCAATGACATGTCATTCCAAGCAATGTCGATCACAAATAAGGCTGAACTTATTGCCTTGTAGGGACACCACCTAATGTTCAGAGTTCACTCATATCAAACTTCCATGGCATGTATCTTGACCAGACCACTTAGTCCACAGTCGCTTATATCGATACTGGTCCCATTCAAAGAATTGCATCACCGTCCCCACGATCTCCTTGGCTATCGCTTGGCTTACCCGAGCTCAGGGCCCCCAGCTCTTGACAAGGTCTAGGGATCCCTCACCGAGGGCAACTCACGCCACTTCGGTCTGTAGCCAATCATACGAGGCTGACGACTAACAAGAAGACTTCAAAGTTCTATCCAGTTTGAAGGCTTGAGAGTTTTAGCCAAGCAATATTAGGATTCAAGACCTACTAAGCTTCATACAAAGCCCTAACGTATCAGAACTTCCCCACGACACAAAGACGTAAAGTTTGAAGATTGGTTGGGGAACTCTATTAAGGCGACGTGTATGCTGTTAATAGCCCTAGGACATCGAACAACACACAAACGATCACAAGCAACCGAAGAGATAAGTAAAGTTTCAAATGGTATTGCACCACCTTCTTTAATTCCATAACTGGTAACAAAAGCATTCATTGTACACGGCTTCCTCAGAACGTTGCCATAAACCTGCCTGCCCAACTGCCCGTTCTTGTCTTGTCCTTCCATGGCTCGCTCGCCTACCTGCCTCCTGTAAATATCGACCTTGACGCCTGATAAACACGCATAATAGGGGCATGAGACAACTGCACAAAAGTATTAAGATAGATGGTGCGGCAGGCTCTTTAAATCCTTTCCCGCCAGGCCGCCTTGGTATAAAGAAAGGTGGCCCGCACACCATCCCAGAGTGGTGAATTTTGTTCGATTTCCTTTTTCCTCGTCCATGTCGTGTGAGAGATTATAGTGTAGATAGAAAAGCCTGCTGGTGTGTCCTTCAACAGACTTGCAGTAGAACGTGAACGTAAAATCATGAAGAGAAACGTGCCTTACATGATGATGGCAGGAATGTCAACGTTGGCCTTGATAGACTTGTGGGGGAGAACGCTGCCACCGTTGACGTAGATCTCATCACCCACGGTGACATCGTCACCAAGAACTGTCACGTTCTCGAGACGGGCCCATCGACCAATGGTGCTGTTCCAGCCAACAATGGTGGACTTGACCCAGGCGTGGTCCTTGACCTTGGAGCCCTTGAGAAGGACACATCGCTGCAGACGGACACCGTCACCGATGACAACGTTGGGACCAATGGTGACATTGGGTCCGATTCTGCAGTTCTTGCCAATCTTGGCTGAAGGGTCGATCAGGACGTTTCCGCCGTGGACGAAAGGCTCACTGGGAGGGGTGAGCTCCTTGCTGCCCTTCTTTGTGAGGGAAGAAAGGTACAGGCAGGTACCGCTGAGGAAATCCTTGGGTTGACCGACATCCATCCAGAAACCCTCAAGGTCGAAAGAGTGGAGCTGGTTGTCCTTGACCATGGCGGGGAAGGTCTCCTTCTCGATAGAAGTTGGGCGAAGCTCGATGCGGTCGAGGATGGAGGTGTTGAAGATGTAGAGACCAGCGTTGATACGGTTGCCAACAAACTCGACGGGCTTCTCAACGAATCGGTCAATCAGAGAGCGGTGTCCGGGCTGGTGGACAACGACACCGTACTTGGAGGGCTCCTCGACCTTGGTAACGACAATGGTACCCTCGTTGCCGTGGCTCTTGTGGAAAGCCAGGAGATCCTCGAAGGGGAAGTCGCAGATAACGTCGGAGTTGAGGACGAAGAAGGGAGAGTCGTCCTTGGCGAGGATACGCTCAGCAAGCTTCAGGGGTCCGGCGGTGTCGAGGGGCTCAGTCTCGACGGAGAACTCGATGTTGATGCCGAACTTTTCCTCGTACTACAGCAAACCAAGGTCAGAATATTTGTTGTGTGAGTGCGGCGAATCTTCTTACCTCTGCTAGGAACTTCTCCATGACCTCAGGTCGGTAGTTGACAGCGAGGACGATATCAGTAACACCAGCTGCGACCAGCGCCTCAATCTGGTGCACAATCATGGGCTTGTTGGCAAACTCGACGAGGGGCTTGGGGACACTCAAGGTCTGTACAAGGGCGCAGACAGTCAGTTACAAAGAAAACTAAGAATAATATTGGAGGTTTGCGCGATGGTGTCGCGAGGTTTCGCGGGGTAACGTACGAGAGGGCGAAGACGGGTGCCGTAGCCACCGACGAGGATAAGTCCTGCACATTGTTAGCTACCTTGGGGAGAATGAGAGAGGATGGTTAGGAAGAACATACCCTTCATGATTGCGGTATTGAGAAGCTAAGCTGAAAGTGCTAAGAGCAAAGGTGGTAAGAGTAGCTAGCAGAACAGCGAATGTGAAGAACAGAGAGTGACAGCAGCGAGGTCCTGAAAAGAAGGAAGAAACCTCGACAGGATTAAATTAGAATAGGTAGGTAAGAAAGTTAGAGGGTATTGGGGTATCTCGAGAGATTTCAAAGTTGGATGAGAGTCAAAGTGAAAGTCAAAAAGTCAGAGGTAGAGTCGGAGAGGAAAGGGGAGGAGGAGGAAGAATAAGAAGGCCAACTTTGAACTCAGGAGAGCAATGCAAAGCAAGTGGGGATGTCTAAAAAAGGCCAACGTGGGTAGATTCAGCCATAGAAACAACAGAAGCAGAAGCAGGCTGACGAGAATGAGATGGGATGGGATGGGAAAGTGGAGAACGGGTTCCAGGGGGGGTCTAGCATGAGTTGACAGTGGTCAGCCAGTGCCAGCCAGTGCCAGCCAGTGCCAGCCAGGGTCTTTTTTAGGTCCAGGCTTAATCACGATGAAGATCTCTTTGTCAAAGTTGCTTCGTTTCGAGGTATTTCTAAACCTAATTCGGGACTTAATAGTTTTTATAGTTGCGCGATGTTTCAGCCAATTGATCAGACAGAGGCAGCACGTTTGCAATAGTCTCTATTCGGAACAATATTCGGAACAAGGAACACCATTCATACACCCATCATGACCTGCTCAATAGGTACCTACTACCTCCCAGGATAGCCAATCTGTCTAGTACTCTACGCCTCTCAGACTATTTATTTCCTCATGTTCAGTAATTTGTAGTTACGGGTCCACACAAATCAACGATCCGCGACACGAGGTCCTTGTAAGAGAAAGGGGGCTTCTTGCTTCCTGCTTCCTCCTTCCTGCTTCCATCTCACTCCAATCAAAGAGTCCCATGTCCAGCGGGGTCATTGTGGCTCGACCATTTCCCGTTCCCTGGCGAAATTGTATTAAACCCCCTGTTGGAAGAGAAAAAGGCTGCTTCCGTCTCGACTATCCGTGCCGTCCGGATACTCCGTACACTACTAAGACACTCGTACTCTTCTAGAATTTAATCAATGTCTGGCATGGTTTCAGCTGAGGTTGAAAACATTTCATCGCCTGGTACGGGAAGTTGCATGTTTCCTCTGTCTGAAAGTCTATCGATACTGGAAATTAGCATTGGTTTAGTCTGGTACGTTGCCTACCAGCCACAGACAAGCATTGACATACTATTTTCAAGGCATGAAAACATGCGACTTTCAACCAAGACTCAGCATCTATTCATAGCCTCCTTTCTTCACTCGAATAATTAATGAAACCGATGGGAAATAGATCTAAACTAACAATAATGGCACCACCGTTCCCTCCAAGTCCAAGTCCAATTCCAATTCCAAGCATTAAGGAGGTGGTCACACAAGCCACTCACAAGCTGACGTTCATTTATATAACCCCTGTCAAGGACCCTGCAACTCATTTACGAGAGTCCCTCGTATTGGTAACGGGCATTTCTACATTAGTCTTGCTCTTCTCAACCGCATTGACGTTCATACAACATCCTCCTCATGACTGTCTGTGTCTCTATCTCAACTCGACTCTCATGAGCCATTGCTTCGTACATCGTACAGCAAACGTAAAACCGTTCCACAACTCGCCCCATATGACTTCATAATCGAGGCAATCCATTTCTCAGCCTCTCCCGTGTCTCCATCTGACACGTCTGTTAACTAAGTTGTTAGTGTGAGAACCCCTCCTCCGATTGACCTGTCAGTCAGCATCTCGTGACACCAACACGTAACTACCAAGCTTCAAACCCAAACTCTGTCAAACTTGTTCTCTTCGATTTCGAAATGTTTCATGTAGTGATAGTGAGGCTGATTGGTAGATACAAAGAACTCGTGTCACATCCCTGAGCTCCAATCAATGGCTCATTCAGACAATTGTTCTGTGAAATGTTCAACACTCAACGTCATCGCACAGTTGGCATCTTGGTAAAGGCCAGATGCTCAAGCCGATCGGCAATCGCCAAAGCTTAAATGTGCAACGTGAGAGTTTGGAGTCAGCAGCTGACAGTTGGTGGTGTTACTGCAGTTCAAGATGCAAAAGTGTGTTGGTTTGCTACATCTTGTCACAGCTCACCCCTCTTACTGTCCTTCTTTATGCTCCCCTCAACAACTTACGACATGTCAACAAACTCAACGTCTAAGGTTTAGGGCGAATGAGGGCAAATAACCCAAGAGTTGGTCCAAGGTGGCATGAACAAACCGCCGTCCAACACATGCACGCCAATCCCGATTATTGTCATCGAGATATACATCCTCGGCGACGAGTGGTTGTGTAATACGCACACAAGCATATCAATAGATCTACCCGAGTCTACACCCCCGGCATTGCCAACCGAGCAAACATTCCCATAGTTGAAGAACAGGAATCCTGCAGTGCTGGAATTTGGTAAGAGGAATATCATCAAGTCAAAATCAGATGTATCACAATATTGGAACGCGCGGTGATTCCTGAACAGTGTCTGATAAAGAGATAGAAAAAGTCATGATCATTATGGTCGTTAAAGTGCCTTATCATCGAGTTCCTCCAAAGTCCATGCTCATCCTCGTCAATCGTTTCATTCTCATGATCCTTCTCATCTTTACTCATATCGTAAATGTCAACGCTAGCTCCTGCCATGCTCATGTTTTTTCCTCCTTCAAAACAAGATTCCAACTTTTTGTCAGAATCATTATAAAATGTGCTGAGAAAACCCAGCCTTCGCTAAACAGGTGTCAAATGCTAAAAGAAATCCTTGGGCAATGTGCTTTTTTCTTCTTTTTGTCGTGGTTCGTCAAATTGTCGTTCAACGTGTGTCAAATCCGTCCTTGCATGATTTCCGGACGATACTATCATTCGTTTCAAGTTTTCTTCGTTCGTAGGCGTCCTTTCTCTTTTCAAATTTTCATATCCGTTTTGTGACTGTTGTTTTCTTGACTTCAAGGTCTCCCCAGAATGACTTGCCCAGTGTCACCGGAGGTCCCTCGTTGCAACATGTCGTCCTTTCAGATCGATTTGATACAAACAAGTCATCCCGGGTGTGGTGAACGTTCAAGAAGTCATCAGGACGAGCAAAAGAGTACTCATCGTAAGTCGACCTCCTTGTATGGGTTGGTTCGTTCAGTCGCAAGGCACAACAAGCCGCCAAATAGAATGAAAGCGTTGCAGAAAACACTAGCCGTAGAAAAGTGAGATCGCATCTAAAGTCGTATCGTATCGTCATGAGTCGTCGGAAACGGCCGAAGATATATCAGGACATATCTCGCCATCAATCCATTTCAAAATGACCGGTAGGAAACAAAAAAGCATGATGAAATGTAAAAAAAAAAAAAATCGAGCAAAAAAATAAGTGATGATCCTTCCCTGAGTCTCGTGTGAGAAAGGGGTTGCCAAAGGAGGTCGGTTTGGGTATATCCCTTGGGATTGCTGTGAAGCATTTCAACCGCTTGTAAGTCGTCTTCTGTGTGGCTGTCCCTCATGTTTCATCGACATGTTCCCGCGTGAGCTGATATAGGCCCAACCGTGAAGCATAGGTTGATTCGGATGACCGTTAACAGCTGCATCGGGGCATTCTCTAGTCGAAAGAGGCAGTTGAGCTACTACTGGAGTGGTGTCCCGATCGCCTGCTGTGGCGGTCGCTGTCCCGAGAAGACGTGTGGCGGCTCTTGCGGCGGCGTGCTGTTTCCTGGGCTGGAAGGCCTTGGACAATGCCATTGCGTGCCAGCATGCCTCCGTTGACAGAGAAGTTGCGGCATACCATGAAAGCACGCATGGCTGCGTTCTCTTGGGCCAAAACATCGGATTCGTATGCGAGATCTGTCTGATATTCACGGCCATTGACAAGGACCAGGCAAGTGTAGCCGTTGTGGTCTCGGTAACACTCGTACATGGGGTCTGTCCATCCTCGACGCCGGCAGAGGCCTGTGCACAGTTTTGTTAGCAAAAGGCCCTAGTCTTGATAATCGGTGTAAGTTGATGTCCTGGGAAGCCCCCACAATCCATCTGAACCCAAGCGTGTACATTATGCCTGCACCCATGTCGAGAACTGACTACTAGATAACCACAACCTGTGTTTCAACGAGGTTCTGCTATCTGGCCTCAGTTGTGCCAATGGCGCAGGCTTGCACTTCAACCCAGGTCGCACAAGAGTAAGATCAAAGGTTGTTCGTTACTTCATGCGGGGCGGGCACTCGGGTCTACCCCGTACACAATCTTTTTTTGTCCATCACATAACATGTCCATATGCAATTGCCGACGCCATGGACGGAATTGCTTCCCAAAAAAAGACAATACAGCTCAGAACGTGGTTGACTTACTCTCAAGGTACTGCATATAGAAGCCGCCCATTGTGATGTTGATGCTGGTGACGCTCACTTGATGGGCAGAAGCGGAAGATCTGGAAGCAGATGTGATGGCGACTGAGTAAACAAAAAGGTGGAAATCGAAGTTTATAAAAGCTTCTCTGGGGCGGCAAAGATAGTGGAGAGGATCAAGGGCATGAGAGGGGAAGTCGATATAGAGAACGAATATCAATGGAGGAAACGAGCCCAAAATAAACGCTTGTCTAGATCCAAAAGAGAAGACTGATGCCGAAGACAGGGTTTAGCTCCGAGGACGAACTCTAGGATCGAGCGTTGCAGCGGGTAGAGGATGTGGAGGCAGCGAGATGTCAGGAACCAAATCGAAACTGAAACAAGCCTTGCGAGTCTTGGGGAATTGTCGAGATTTGGAGGGGTCCTGTCAAATTTGTTCGGCCGGTGTTGTGTCTGAAGCTGAAGAAAGCCTAGACAGTTGGCGTACAGAGTGGATTGCAAGAGTTGAGACAGGATGAAGAGGTCGATGCAAGAATAGATACGCTTGAGGAAAAGCACCGGAAGAAAAGGAAGGATGCCCTTAGCTTTGTCGAGATATCCGTCTTGAGTAATACCTACCTACTTGGGCACTGACAATGCGTACATCCATCTACTGCAGACGAGTTGAGCCGATGGCACGACGAGACGTGTGTGCCTTTATTCCAGACAACCCGTTAGCGCGGGGACCGGGGGTGTCTCGAGACAAAGAAAGACGCGCGAATGGAGGCAGATGCAAGCAACGATGCGGCTCTCAAAAAGAGTGTGACCCATCTTGCTGTGCTGGCCTACCTGGTTGCCAGTTGATCAAAACTGCTGGCGACTAGACCACTCCACCGCGACACATGGAGGATGCAGCAAGCAGGCGATCTCTCTGATAAGTCTCAAAGTTAACGCCTTCGGCCACTGGCGTACCACCAAGGAACCTAGTAAGTTCCCATTTTTACTCTCAGTCATTGCTCTGCAGCCGGATCCTCAATTGCGGGTTAATTTTTTTTTATTTTTTTTTTCTCTTCGTTTTATTTTTGTTGTTTTTTTGTTTTTCTGTTTTTCTGGTCCTCCTTGGCCGTCACCGTTCTTCTTCGATGGCCTCGGCTATGGCCTCTAGTTCAAACTCTGTATGGTTGAATACTTTCGCTTGCCCACTTCCCCTCGCAACAGCATCTAGAGACCAATGGTACATACTCCATGGCCAGGGTCATTGTATTGTATCCGGCCGAGTACATGAGGGCATGATGGCATGGTTTGGAATGGGGGGCGACGGGCCAGTGAAGGCCCCGTTTCTTGAAGCTCATGCAGACACGCGATTGAAGATGCATTGCTACATGGCAATAATTTCAACTTGCTTTAGCTTCAACTCAAGTGGCGAACAGGAGATCACCGTAACGGTCCAAGGCGGGTAATCCATTTCTCGTTGTCAGGCCGAACGTGTGAAAAGACCGAAATGTTGGTGAGAGGCAAAATAGTCTGTCTGCAGCCGCAGAAAGCAGCTTATACAATATCAGAACAGCCATGACAATGTCGTGAATGCAATCCTGGCTCACCACCACATCTCTTGACATCCGAGATCTCTGCTTTGGCGGCCACTAATGCACAGCAGCCAAACTCCCAAAGTACTGTGTCGGTACCGTGTTGTATTTACGCAGTACTGCTCCAAAGCTGGACGATGAGGTGCAGCGAGGGGCAGTCCACCTTGAACCCCTCCTCTTCCTCCCTCAGCGCCGAGGGCCCCGGTGGCCGGAGGTGCTGCAGTACATAGTACCGTCTAAGTTGCCTATCGTTGCCGCAGCAAATTGGAAGCGAAAATTCTCAGGGTTAGGATTGACATATGCTATGTATTTTTTATTCCTTGACAGTCGCGCGCGAAATGGGCGGCCGTATTGAGCGGCCTAGTTCGAAGACTAGAGCATCGTACTGGGGCCGAGTGACAACGACTCAGTGAGAGCGGGACACGTTCTCAACTTCATGTGGCGGTTAGAACCATGGAAAATCCGTACGCAGAATAAGCAAATCGTGAAGTAGGTAGGCTTGAGAGATTGTATTAAACATACAAACACTCTGACCCAAAGACAAATGGGCGCTTGATACCGGGACTACGAGATTGAGACAAGAGCCCCCATGCTGGGAATAGCATCATGAACATATACGATGACAAACGAAACCTAGAAAACTAGCGCCACTAGGATTTCTGATGCGGTCTCTGCTACGATATCGAATATTTGTCGGGTGGCTGGCCATACGATCAACAACCAATGTTTGCGGGGCGGTCATTGCCCTGAAAGATGAACATGGCTCAACGGTGATAGCATTCCGGATCCCCAGGCGAAGATTGCCCACACTGATGAAGTTTACATCCCACTCTCCAGGACCAGGACCAGGACCCGGAGAAAGGGTCGGTGAAGCAGCGCGCGACGTGCATGAACAGGATAGTCAGTGGCTGTCCTGTTGAGCAATAGAGAACAGACAGGTACTGTACAGTACAGTACATACTGCTCTCCCATCCCTGCCCATGCCCTGCGCCATGCATCCACAGACGTGGGTGTGGGCGCCGTTAGGGCTGTCCCCAGCAACGCAGCAAAAGCGAGTGAGTCTTTAATTCCATGGCTCGAATGACGAGAACGGTGAAAGCCGCCCGGTTGATTGGAAGATGCGCATCAACTCCTGCTTGAATGTCTCAGTAATAAATATGGGGTCGGGCCTTGTATGTACATCCAGTGAGATGGTGTGTACAGTAATGGATCTGGTGGTTCGAGAATGTGAGATACCTTGCTATGGCATTCGAGAAATTGTATGACAAGAGGAGTCTCTTTGTCGTTGGTGTTTTCAGTAAAATGCTAAAGGAATAAGCCAGATTTGGGCTTGAATTAGCACATGCCTAGTACCTTCATGGTACCTTCCGAGATACGGACTACACAGAGAGGTCCAAGTCGAGGAGGGGAAGGCACCTTGACGTCGGAACGCTGTCCTTGCCTAATGGAAAGTACTAAAGTAAGCTATGGATTTGACCTGCCTCTCTAGCCAAACACCAGGAGGGGTGGTTTATAAAAATGGATGGCAGGAGGAACCCCAATAGAAAGAAGGTCGAGGCAATGACTATGCAGGCAGCTTTTAGGGTCAGGTCAGCCCCTACTAACCTCATGCAAAGATGTGTTGGCAATGCTTTTGAATCAAATAAGAAAAAACAACATCAACAACAAAAACATTGCAGGAACTTGCAATAGTGGGACACAACTGCCGGCGAGCTTGTCAACCGCAAGTACCTCTCATACCTCATCCAGCGTCTTACCTTGCCTCTCTCTCCCTCTGTGCGTGAGGCGTGAAGCAAGGTGAGGTGAGGTGGCCGATTTATGCTCCCTCCATGTCCATTTACAAATATCATCAGCAAAAGTGTCACCTCTTTGCATACGGAATTGTACAGAATCGTGATTGCCGAGGTCCAGGTATGTCATATGTCTGTCTGTGTGACCCTGCCCTTTGGGATTATTATTGCTTGACTTGACTAGATGGGATCGAGCTAGTGATGATCAGAAAGCTTTGTAAACAAACAATTCGCCAAGCGTCTGCAGAAGCAGAACTGATATCGAGCTGCGAGTCGCGACAAGGGTGTTGTTGAATCCAACCTTGTCCAAAAGATTGTGGGCTTTTGTGGGTTTTGTGGAGGAACAAGGGTATCCCCCTTCAACGAAGCCATGACGGAGCTTGAGCTCTTCAACACCGAACAGCGATTCGACAATTGGAACTCTTCCAGAATTCTATCTAGGATGCCACTAGCCCGCTCTGACGTGCCAATTCTAGACAGCCCCATGACAAACGTCAACCAACACATGCCAATATGCTGAACACCGAATGGGAAATTGACCGATGGAGATGATTTTTTGCCTTTTCTGAACTTGGACCCGAATCTAGGCTTCGCGTCGATTTGAAACGGCAATTCCAACGCCGGCGGCAAGAGAAGAGCTTATTGACCCTTTCTTGCTTCTGATCACTCTGGGCGTATCGCCTGCTGTGATGCGTGCAGAAGCAAGTCGTTGCATCAGGGAGACGGCGGTTACACAGCCAAGAGGGCCGGTAATAAGCAAGTCCTGCAACCTTTGTTACTGCGGCCCTAGTACTGGATTTAGGACCCTGTCACTGGCGCGATACTACTATGGAGGAAACACGACAGAAAACTTGAGGGCTGTTGATTTCAAAACCTAGGCCTAGACTATGGCTGCACCTAACGAGTTCCACCTATTTGGCGGATTATATTTTCTTTTTGTCACTCGGCAACTCCTAATCCCTCCCAAGAACCAATATGGGCCATGGGCGGGGCGACGGTCACATAACTGAAGTGCCGGTGATGATAGACAATGACGACAAGAAGCAGCAGGTTGTCATAAGTACAATGTACCGTTTCGTCCTACTCAAGTTACTAGGCAGGTGATAATGATTGGCCAAGGGTTCTCGAACCACCCATGTTGAACATAATAAAGTTGATTCGGAGACTTTTGCCATGGTAGATCAAGTTCACTCAAACATCTGCAGCTTCCACCATCAGAACATGGTGGCTTATGGCGGCTAGGCCAAGATCCAGGTCGGTTTGAGGGCAGAAACTACGGCCTGCGGGAACCCCCGTTTGACGGGGATCCAGGAAGCAATGATTGCTGTTATCAGCAATATCTAGGGTCAAGAACTTCTGTATATCACAGATCCATGCTCCTTTCACCAAGGTACACAAACAAGACACCTATTTAGTATTGTGTATACTATGTAGTTGCACCTCTTGTTCGGCATTACATATTATCAAGATGGTTTAAACAGGGTCCGGACTCGCTTATACCCTGTCAGTCGATCCAAGTGCTTGGGCCCCTTCATCCGATAACAGCCAGAATTAATATGGCAAGTCACTGTAATGGGACAAAATATACACCTGCACGGTACCACTAGAAATGTGTGGAACTGGTCTACCGAATGCGTCCGGGTCAAGTCAAAACGACCACTTGCGGTCAACAGCACGTTGAAACTGAGACATGATCGTGGGGTTGTCTTACATGCCCACCCTCGACCGTTAAAGGGACCCTGTTTTTTTTTTGTCTCCACGCTATCCTGGTGATTGGGCAATTCATGTGTGAAGAAGCTGTTCCTCCTAATAGTCTATAGCTACGGTATACCGCAATACCTGAAGAAATACGGAACTTCTTCTACCAATATCTTTGGGGCTCCTGGTACCTATTACTTACTTTTCTCTGAGAGTTCTTTCATCTCCCTACTACCAATCCTTAATTGGCAGTTCCACAACAATGAAGATGTCCGTCTTACAACAGAAGCGTCAATCCATCTTACACGTCTAGACATCAAAGTCCCTTGGGCTGGGGCAAATCCCTGAAGTTCCAAAAACTACTACATATAATGATTTGAGCCTCATATACATTGCCAAATGATTACTTAGGTTATTGCCTGAACTGGGAAAATATATTCAGCATAGAATGCGAGCAAGTACGTACCTGAACCTCTTTGATGCTCAAAAGTGAAGGCTCTTGTCCCCAGTGTTGGAACAGTTCTTGGATCTCTGCATTGCTCTCTCACCGAGGCAAGATACATTTTTTGCCTCTGTCATTGACGACACAGTATAACATCATCGAAACCGGCTGTAACTTGTAAGCTGAACTCCCCCGCGCCCACAGTCTGATTCATGCATGCATGCACTGCGGTGGATTTTCATGGATGTTTGTTGGTACTGTATCGCGGAACCGAAATGGATGAGCAGCACAGTTTGCCATACCTCGACAACGCAGGTGCCATGTCGTGCTTTTCCCATTGAGATATGATATTTCAAGTATAGATCGTCATCGAAAAGGTAGATCTATGTGCGCCGCAAACAAATGCACCAAGGCCTTGACATGTACGACCTTGTATTGTTTGATTACATGTCAGAATTTATGTACACCTGCTGGGCCAAGGAAAACGACCGGTCTCTGCTGCATCGTGGTCCATCATATGTCGTGTCTCATATCTGTTTTCCCAAGCCTCCACCTGACGCTACACAAATGCTACTTAATCTAAAATCCATGCTTGGACGAGAAGTAGTTCTGCATGTCCTCCACTTTATGCTGTGGAATAACATAGACTGGGTGCACAGCGACAACACGATCCTCTTCGTCAAAGATCTGTTCACCATCCATGCAAGGTGTTACAGACCAGGAATCCCCCTTCACGTCCGCCTCGTGAGGACGAGGAGCGTCCAAGGTCCACTTGTGCTGCGCTGAGCTCAAGCCAGAGAGTACGTAGCAGGTGTGATATGCATCCGAGTACCTGATTGTTGTTGAACTTTAGTTAGCGCTCATCGAAAATTCTGGATGTAGGGCCACGGAGTTGCGTACTTGCTTGGCTTGTCCCTCAGCCCACCCCGCTTGGACTGGTCTTGACAGCAACAAAGAATGTATCGGATCAAACCGTCACGGCTGAAGAGGCTACCCTGGGCCGCAGGTAGCGGGCGGCCACCTGGACTGGCCTCTTCCTCTTCAGGTCCCGACCCGGGTCCGTTGAGAGCGGCCTCGATGAGAGGCCAGCATCCTCCAACCCAGTGACTGTAACAACCATCGACTAGCTTATTTGTGCGACCCGAGAAACCACCCTCGGGGGCGTACTGGCGAGATGATAACCACGAGATGAGTAATGGTACATTGAGATGTCTACAGAGCCCGGTCGATCAGAACTGTGTTAGCATGCACCGCTTTCATGTCAAGATTTGACTGGATAGAGAAAGGGTAGATGGACATACCGTGGGATGGCTCGATGTGGAGAATCAATAATCGAAAGGCATCCGAGAGCGCAAAAGGCATATGCACCGTGTGCTTCGATGCCCGGCTTGGCCGACACGCCGCCCTCGTGCGTTTGGCCTTTTTCACGGTGGACAATCAGACAGGGGCCACGGATGTCAAGGGCTTCATGCATCACTTACATCTGTGTACATAGTCTGCCAGTCCTTCGAACAGACCAGTGTGGCCAGCAGATCGTGCGGGAGAATCCTGTGATAGCTCAAGAGGGATGTTGAGCAACGAGATGATGACGGCTGCGCAGTAGGCACCCCTGTAATGCTGTCAGTCTGCAGATTGATACGAAGGCAATTGTGCTAGCCGAGTCTCTCCACGGCTCACGACATGATGGCGATCGGGGTACAGGCCTTGATCGCCGCGGTGGCATTGTGGAAGAGAATGCATGGCGCAAAGCAGTGAAGTGGTACAGTATGCACATACCTGACATCCTCCTCGCCGCCCAGGGCCATCTGGAACCCTCCATCGGGCTGCTTGAGTGAGCATAGCCATCTCCACATGGCTCGTCGGTCAATACATTCGTAGGCGTCCTCACCGCCGACTAGAGCCAGCGACAGGACGGCTGCATAGGAGGTGGCGAGATGCGAGGTATGTCCGAAGCCGCCAGCGAATCCTCCATCGGCATTCTGCATAGGGCGAACGGTATCAACGAGTCTCTCCCGGTACGGCTCGACGTCCTCTCCCAAAAGAACCAGAGCAGAGAGGCACCAGTAGAAGAACCAGGGTCGGCTGGGATCAGCAGAGGTAAAGGCGGCGGGCAACTTGCCCAGCTGCTTGTGCAGGAAGTTGACATGGCGACGACGATCCAGATGAGGCAGGCCGTGAGAGTTGCATTCTTTGTGCTCCGTACCGTTGAGGTAGGGTAAGACTTCGTTTATGGTATCGTCCTGCAGGCGTGACGACTCTGTGGGTAGGTCATCGTAAATGGGAGGATCGGTGGTGAAGAGTTGAGGGATATTGGGTTCCATGTGCACCCCTGACTGTGGCTGCGTCTGTACTGAAGCCATCCTGGTGTTGGGTTTTGGTTTAGGCTTGGTGGTTGTGATGTTGCTGGTGTTGCCGTGCGGAAACAAAACGCGAGGACGAGGACGAGTAAGACGAGAACGACCTCTCATCACGCAGCCGAATTATATGAAGGAAACCCCCCTTTTTTTCTTTCTCTTTACGGGTGTTGTACCGGACTTGATAACAATGAATATCTCGGTTGATATTGTTCTTCAAGCCATGGCCATCTCGCATCCCATCTCACCCCCACTATATTGTCCGTCAAAGTGGACGTTTTCGCTGATGTGCCCAATGGGGATATGCACTTGGCGGGGTAATTCCCTTTGCCGGTTACCAAGCACCAACACAACAGTCTCATTCCATGGTTGTTTGCTTCATTTTTTGCTAGTAAATCTATAGAAAAGTGATTGTATTGTTCGACGCTTTGATCCAGAAATGGCTTTGCTGTGAGCTTATGGTGAATCAAGAGAGCCATCGTGACAGCCCAGTCGCGCAAGTTGGGCGCAAACCTTCCACCAAGTTCAGTTAGTTAGCGAAACGCAATCAAGGATAGAAAGCCTATCAAATACTATTTCTTCGGAATGATGAGTCCCAAGTAAAAGAACTGATTTCCGATATGCCCATATTGATATAACATTGAAACTATCGTTCTTTACTTACTCACTCGCTAAAACCCCAACGACTGTACTTACCCTGTACCTCGTGAGAATCGCAACCAGAGGCAGTTGGAATGAGAGCATGTGAAATTTATCATATGAAAGTGAATAGACATTAACCATATATATTGAATCTCATGAGTAGTCTATGGATAAGTATCGGCAATAATAAAATACAATATACTATTCATTATTTACTTATGCTGGCTACATGCTTGAGGGTATCCCGATTTTTGAAGTCTAATGTTGATCTGTTTTATAACCTCGTTCACCGAGATTTCACTGATAGCTTTCAATAAGATACTAAAAAAGGACCCTTAAATTAATCAATCACACAACTTGTTGTCTCTTAACTATTTAAAAAGACTTCGTGGGAAAGCTCACGATAAAACTCTATTTCTCAATCTGAGATATCTTCTTTCTAAGCACATGTGTTCATCTCCATGATCCAAGACCATGCCTTACTTTGTTGAGCACCAGGACCTCCATCTTTAGCTGTACACCATGATTAATATGAATTATCTTATAGACCCGGTCAAGAAACATGAGACCAAGACACTGATACATCACAATAGTAGCACACGATAAGGTTTTTGTGAAACATCTGTTGATTACCCTAGTGGTATGAGAGCCTCGTAAACTGGGGCGATCAGATCTAAGGGATCGGATCAGATAATCAGTCCATAAGCCCAAACAAGACCTGACATGTTCCAGTCGTCTTCCAACAAGACCAACGGTTGCCAGCAAGGTCAAATAGCTCGCACAAAACTGCTGTCCAACCGTTACACACCTTCAATATCGGACCGAAAACACAACAGAAAATTCTTGTTAGCACATCTTTCTAGAAGCCAATAAGGCCAAGTTTTTTCTTGTTAAAAGCATAGACATGGTTCCAAGTACCGAAACTAGAAAAGTATTGATGTAACTTGGCTGCACAGCGGAGACAAGAATCCGTGTCCTGCGGTGCTGACATGGACAGTGGGCCAGCAGAGCTCACAATGTCCATTGAAGATTGAACATCTGCGATATCTCCGTTAGTTCGACTAGTCAGTCAGTGGGTGCAAGAGCTTCGGTTTCAGACGGCTCAGTTTCCCACTACTTTGAAGTGTTATAGCAGGTCGTGATTATTTGCGCATTTACGAGTGTTTCAACGAATTCACACAAATAAAATGAGGCAAGCGAATGCAGATCAAACGTGAATTTCTTGTTGAGTACGAGGGTGAAGAAAAAAACATGTCCGACGCTATAGGCCGAAGTAGAATAATGTTGTCTCGAATATCCGAGCCCTCGACCGAGCCTGTTTCTTGAGTCCGAACCGACGACAACCCCCAACCTAAGGAAGGAAAAGCTAAGCTAAGTGTCTAAGGGAGCGGCTAGTGGGGCACTAAGGAGGATCATTTGAACGGGTGTAATTGGGATTGTCCACTTGACGTTGATAGAGACTTGTCTTGTGTAATCACAGTGTTTTGTTACTTGGAGTTGAACGATGATGACATTGCAGTGAGAAAGTGAGACAGAAAAGAGTTCATGTTGTGTATCATGACTACTCAGCTTGTCCACCACTCTATCAGTTGAGCTTCAACGATGCTGTGCTTGACACAGTCTAATTGCTCTGTTCCACTGATAGCCATGTCTCTCAATTTAGTCATATCAACTTGTAAACAACACACACATGAGCTGTGCTGTGCAGGACGATCTCACGACTTTCCAGCTGTCATGGCATCCAACAGTAACGTGAGCAAACTTGCAAAGGGCCGGCCCGGGCTTCGTCGAGGTTAAGACCAGCCGTGGCCAATGAAGTCCTGCTAGACATTGATAGTTACTATTCCAGAATGACTAAATCTGCGGTAAGATAATACGACAAGATCTCTGGCGCTTGCTAGTTGAGTCAAGTTCAAGACATTTTTGGTGGAGAACGAGCCGGAACTCAAAGACCGACTTGCCATATGCACGATACAATATCGTCCATCATGGGTGCAAGGACATGGGTATCACAAGAGCCATCATACTACCAAGGTAACCTAGCAATACCAAATACCAGAGTCTTACCGTTGATCAAGTTGAACAACCATAGAGTGAACGATATGAGATGAAACTTATTACTACAATAATAAACTAAGCGTAAAGTACACTCTAGCAAATTCATGACTATTATCTATATGGTTGTCAAAACGTCACCTCAGAGTCCCCCCAAGCATTAAAATACCCCCGCGCTTAATCGACTAGAACCCATGGCCATGCATGTTCTACAATGCCGTACATACATTTCCAAGACACCAGCTGGTGACTACAACAAGTATTGCTTTTTTCATGTCTGAAATACTTGAATCTAAGCGGCTCGTCCTGCTGAGTAAGGGCACTTGCTCGACAATCTCGGTCTTTTTCTTTCTCTCCATAACTCGTGTAACTATTTTACCGCTTTCTTGTTTATGAGCTATAAGTTTAGTGTTATCCATTCCGTCTACTAGTGTCCCATCTATAATTTTTCTTCTTCTTCCTCTTCTCTTCCTTGTGCCATTGTCCATCAATTCTTCCATAGAAGCTACTTATTATACTACTACATACTATCTACTCCTCTTGTATCCATCCACTCATATATATATATTGCCATGGCTACATCCTGCAGCAACATCATCCAACAACTCACCCGTACCGAAGAGTCTGAATTCAAGGGCATGATTCGTCATGCACCCAATCAGACTCTCCCATCCATAACGTCCATCCCCAACCAGTCCAGGGTCTATGCTTCATCTCTAGGCCAATTGGATCTTCTCCCTGCTGAGCTTCTGCTCTCCGTCCTGGACCTTCTCGATTTCCAGTCTCTGTCCTGTCTTTCGCGGGTTTCTCTTCTTGGCAAAGATGTCATAGAGAATCTGCCAGTTTACAGCGAGATGGTCCAGCACGCTCCAGAGACATTAGTCGCTCTGGGCCAAACTCACCTGCTGGGCTATCATCGTGCTACTCTGCTTCACTCTACCCTCCGGCAGAGCAAATGTGTATCGTGTTTTGCATTTGGCGGATTTCTCTTTCTGCCCACGTGTGAGAGGGTTTGTTTCGAATGTCTGTACGAGAACCAGTCTCTCCGGATGACTTCTCCAGCCATGGCAAAGCAGTGTTTTGGTCTCACGGATGATGACCTCGAGCGAGTCCCCATTATGCACAGTGTTCCTGGTACTTTTGGTCTGAGGTTTCAGTTTGCGCATAAACAGGTGGAACATCTTGTTAGTGTCAAGCAGGCAAAGAAGCTTGCTCTGGAAATACACGGCTCAGACGAGGTGCTGGCCAAGTTGAGGCCAACATACGTCCCTGGCAGAGTATCCATGAAAGACGCTGCTATTTTCAGACATTTCCACGAAGCTTCGCTCGACTCTCCCGGCTGTGATCTGTCAAGGCTGCCCAGAAAGGCCGAAGTAGTGGAAGACGACTTTGGTGGCATGGCCTCCATTCGGTTCCCGTACCTTTCAGATACTGGCGCCGAGAAAGGCGTCCTATGTCAGGGATGCGTCGTTACGTACAGCCATTATATGCAGGGCATACTCCCTCCGCACACTCTCTCACAAATTGTCCCAGTGGATGTTGGGCCATATCGTCCACTCCTCGCGTTGCTGACCCGCCTGTGGTCTCAAGAAGGATTCCTTGAGCACGTACACGAATGCCATGGTGTACGACACATTCTTGGCCTATGAGTATCATGAGGGGCGTCTCAGATACAAGCCCCGTGAGACGGCGTTCGCTCCATGATGAGGCTCATCATAACGACTGTCTTCATCCCTTCGGGCTGATACTTGCAGGACTTTCACAGCCGCGTTAGGCTATCATTCGTCTCCCCATAATGCCTCCCTACTTGTATAGCCATGGCTGTGAGTGGTTGGTGCATCTTGAGAAAAATCTCCTAAAAGTCTGTTTAGCATTTACGATTAGCCGGCGCGTTTTTTGTTCCTTGATGGATTTGCCTTTCATATACCCAGTAGTCGTTATTGATATTGAGATACTTATGTCGTCCATTTGTTCACATGCTCTTTGCACGGTGGAGAATCATTATCGCTGACATGCCGCCTCTTTTGGTATAGGTGACACCATGTGCACCGAGTTAGCTGACTCACCTCGCATAGGCTTAGATTGACGGGACGAGTCTGAGCCTCCGTCCTTAAGTGAGACTCCCTCATACGTATTGGCGCAGGGACTTACCAACCGCTTCTCGTGGATGACATTGACGGGAACATCACGTGAAATGAACACCTCTATCACTGTGGTCATTGAGCCAATAGCATAAAACCCTCGTCTCGATTTGCACATGTTATTCCCATGTTTTATGTCAAGACTATCTATCCGATAGCTGGAAGGAAGACCTGGTAGCATTAGAAGGCTACTCCATTGGAACTCACTTGAATACTTGTTCTTTCCATGTGCGCATTGAATTGTGTGTATAACGATAAACATGTTTCGAAAGACATAGACTAGGCCGAGAGGCTCGTGTTGAGTTGTCTGAAATCTCCAGACTTCTCGACCTTGCCACTGCTTCGTACCTGCAACTGTATACATGGAAGAAGGCACAACCATACGTATACAATCCTTATCGCAATTGAATGTTAGGATAAATCGATCCACAGCGTCCCTCTAGCTGAGTTGTATTGATTAACCAATTGACCTGTGGTTGACACAAATTCGCCCAACTTACACAACTCATCACACCACTTGCAGGAAACCGCCTCTGACAAGACCAACTTTCAGAATCTAGACAAAGCAAATGAACTGAGATATAGGTCTGGCATGACCAAGCATAGAATCAAGAAGAAATACCTCCATAGACTTGGAAACGCTTCGCGTTCCTTCTCTTTACCTTGGTTGTGAAGGAAGTCCCAACAAGCTGTTATGAGGGGTTGACAATCTACCCAAAACAGGTCTCACACTCGTCCAATAATATAGACGTCTCGTATAATTAGGTTTCGCATAAAACCTCAAAACGACACTCACTTCAGAGCGGATTGCTTCTCTGAGAGAGTCTGTCATCTCAGTGGCTATGAGTCACAGGTTCGACGATCTCGGCGTCTTGTGTACTTACAAAGCACATCATCCCATCATACACAAAGCGTTTTGGAAGGATCTGGTATACTATGCATGAAACAACACATACTTGCATATGGCCATCCCCAGAAAAACTATTACTTGCTGCATGCTTTGGTTTAAAATCATGTGCATGAATTACTTAGCATACTAGGCCTAGGCCCGAAATATTGATACTATGCGAGCTCCTGCAGGGCTGCCCAAGGATAGAGTGGGAGCCAACTTGCATTTGGGTTGAAATGCAGACTATGGCATGATTTACTGCTCGAAAAGCCGAGTTTGTCCATAATGCATATTATATGCTTACGGCAAGGTCGGACCATTGCAAGAGGAATAAAAAAGCGATGTGGTGGAGCTGCCTGCGAGTTGTAAGTCTGCAGGTGAGGGGATCTCCATGCGCACTTGTACGACTTGGCACTGCTTTCTGGGTCAGATCGCTCAGCTCTCAAAGAGGAGTCTGGCCGATTCTATAATGAGACCGGAATGACGAAACCTCTTTTAAGGTTAGGACAAGTCACACCAGTCTTCAGGCGATGCCAAGACATCCATCTCAAGGGTGTATACTGTCGACCTTTGTGAGCAGACGGGTTATGAGATTCACATAGGCTGTGGAGGAAATCGGCGAGTTTTCATTCTTAGGAATGAATGGCAGTTACAATTCGATAGTCTATTCATGAGTATGGCTTTCTATTCAACTCGAGCAACTTCATTCACACACTAGTAAGCCGGATTCATCTATAGTCACAGCGTGTGAACACAAACACAAACTCAAGCTCAACTCGCCCCTCACGCCTAAAAGTCGAGACCACCAACAAAGTGCGATCGGCGTGGCCACGACATTTCGATAGTGCACATTTACATATCGTACGCACGATACATGTTGTGGCCCGTCTATTCTGGACTATCTGGTCACACATGAGACTGAATACCACAGAAGCTCTCGCTCCTTGCGCCCCCACGGCGGGGAAAGATCGACTCGGAGTTGTTGTGGCTCGCAGGCCGAGTTTATATGGAGATCGGCCAGTCGGAGCACGGTACGAGAGGAAAAGAGAGCTTGTCGAGCGGCTACTGTGTAAGTTGCGTTGAATACGGATAAAGACTCCTTAATTTAAATCGCCTCAGTCTAGTATCTACCAATTGACCCGTCTATAATTCTTGACCGCCGGCGGCTGCTCCCTGAAATCGAGGTCCAAGAACTGAGCGTCAAGAATTACCCCTGCGTCAAGAATGGTCTGATGGCGACAGAGTTGCCAGTAGCCGGCGCGACAAAACCCCATCGGCAGTGGAGCGAGATTCGATGCGGCTTACATCCATGTACGTACTATGCCGAGCTCAGAACGACCGCCGTTAGGGTCTATCTCGCCTCTCTGGCTTGACAATCCGGGTTGGTTAGACAATTGCTTGGCTGTCACTGTACGGATAACTGTTTGCCAAGAGCTGATCCTAACAGTAAGCTGTAGGATGTGCCGAGCCCACTCTGCTGTAACATACCGCGTTTGTTTGTTTGTTTCGACGGCATCCTCGTGTATGTACGTATGCTTCTGCAGGGCTTCAACGACGTAAATCCTGATAATTGGCAGGACCTGTTAGCGCGCGCATCGACCTGACTCGTGCTGTTAGAAATGCCATCTGGTTGAGACTCATAACAGACTTGAATTGCTAGTCGTCCCGCATGAATCGCCCTCCCCGTAGTTCGCATCATCGATTCTCCGTAAACAAAGACCACAGATCCTTCTTGGTCTTGGTCTAGAAGGAGAAGGAAAGGGAGCACTACCACCAGGCGAGACGTGCACACAGAAAGCAGCTAGGCTAGGGCACTGTAGGAGAACCCTGGTTGTAGCATCAGATGCGGTCAAGATATCAAGGGGAAGCCAGAGATTAACATGGAACATCTCAGCGAAAGAAGGGGCTAACTAAGTTGAAGCGCAAGAGGGTTCACGGGACTTGACACTCAGACGTTAGAAATTGTCTCGTCCTATTCTCTGTAAGGAGATACTGACATCATTGCCAGTGTCGCAGCATGAACATGCGGTCCAACAGCAGTAGGGTCGCAGAAATGACTGTGCGCCATGTCTTCAACCCTCGTGCGTGCGTGCGTGCTACAAGTCTGAGAAACATCTCACACAGACACCAGGTGGCCTCTGCTTCACAACTCTGGGGAGGCTGGTACGCTGGTACGCATATTGCGTGGCCTAGAAGACACAGCAGCAAGCTGTGCACTGGTCTGATACAATTGTACTGCCGGCGATTCCCTGTCTCTTCTGTCGTCAATGTAACGCCTGTCGCGGGAGATTTTCTACACCAGATCAAGATAACCCGATGTGGACGTGGCCAATGCTCGTGCGCTTGCTTGTTACGCAAAACATAGCTAGTTCTTCGACTAAGCAACAACCAAGGCGTTCAATCCGGTTTGCATTCAATGCAATTAACTCGCGATCGACGATGGTGGCATGTGCCCGTCGGGTTCTTCTTTCGACAATTGTCATGAGTTTGCAAAGATGCAAGCGTGGACAGCCACGAGAGTTGCGGAAGCAAGTATGGTATGCATTGACAACTATTGAAACCTAATGTGATTGATTGCCTAATTGTGCCACGGCAGAAGTAGGCAGGCTCACTAATGAACATGTGTTTCGAAAGCAATCAATGGATTGGCTCTTGCAATCCATTGATTGCGGCTCGAAACAACAACATGAGAGGGCAATGGATCATCGCAGGTGCCTCTTGATCGTGATCAACCGTCCAGCTTTTCCGCAAGACCCATAAGCTTGTAGAGAGCTAGAGCCGCGGAACGATTTATCGCATCAACTCTTGTGCGCGGACATATCGTACATCTTCCGAACAGGATTTGCAGACCAGATTCTGCAGATTGGAGGTTGTTTATTGGTTGTAATGCCTTGGATGGGGAGATTTTGGGATAAATCCTTGACGTGTTCGCTGGCAATCACGAGCGCAAAGCCTCGCCAGACAGACAAGTTGATGGGGCGTTTGAAAGGTTGAGCGGGATCGACGGCCTAACTGGACAGGTCCTTGTAAGACCCTGGGTGGAGCCCAGCTAAACTAGTGCTTCGCCGATGGTCTCTTGTAAGTGAGGCCATGGCAAGGGTTGCAAAGCATTGGCCGCTGACATTCGCTTTTCTGAGTTTGATGGCTGGCGGGATGGCTGAGCGTGATCCATTTCGAGGTTTACCGCTCGGCAAGCAGCAAAATGAACAGGAGATGTCTCATGCCCGGATATGTTTTATCGATCGAGTTTGGCATGTTCATGGAGCTGGACCCTGAAGTTCGAATCGAGACGGAACCGCAGACCGGACGGATGCTTTCCAGACAAGACAACAGATGCAAATGCGTGACATGTCCGAGACTGGGTGCCCACTTCAGAGGGAGGAGGTACGGTACGGTACTGGGGTACAAAGCTAAGTCAAACCCTCGCACGTGCAGGAATATGTAGCAGCATTCCAAGCTTCAAAGACATATGGCCGCATGGCCGTGTTACCGTCAGCGTGTGGCTTGCCGCCGTGAATGGCCTGCTGCTTGTTCGTTGTGATGGCTGTTTTTCTCAAGGAAGAGCATCTCGAATTCGGAGCGGGCGAGCGGGCGAGGGGCGAGCGGCAAGCTTTGTTGTGTTGTCTAGTCTGTAGCATAACTGCACCACATAGAGGCAGATGGTGGAGCATCAAGACGCAAGACGTGCAGGCGGGAAGGGAAGCTCGAAGCCAAGACAGGAAATAACTTGCAACTACTGTACTTAGACGAGAGGCAATTGAGGCAATTGGTCAGACGGGTATTCCGTGATAATGCGCAGGTTGAGAGCGAGCCGCGAGCATACAGCTCGTACAGTATTGTACTATAGGTAGGTACCTAGGTAGTGTAAGACTGCTATCTCGCAGTCGCCACGATGAGTTCCCATTTGCTTGCAGCGTCGCAATGCAACCCCCAACGGTGCTGTGTTGTAACGATGTTTTGCTGCAAGGTGAGCTGGTGGGTGGAATATCAGTGGATGACAGGTTCCCTACATGTGGACAGTAGTATATGCACGGTATTATGGTCCATTATGCAACAGATGGAGGAGCGAAATGCACTGTGCCATATCTTGGCTCGGAACCTCTTTTTTTTGACACTTGCTAAACTTGATGGAGCCAATGCGGCGGGGGCCTCAACTATACAAGGTTTACGGGCTAGAGAAATGAGATGGCGCATCAAGTAGATCTGAATCTTATCACGACATTCACAAACAGCCTCGTATTTGGACTCTGTAGATAGGATAGAGTGCTAGAACATCATATCAACAACTAAAACACCCATCTATAGGTCCTCCATCCAGGAACAGCTGTTGGTAGAACTTGTGCCTGGATCTCATGCACGATTTATGGCCACAATGGAGCTGTTGGCAAAGTGCCCCGCTACGTATCGTGATTTTCCAGCACCAAGCTAGGAACAAAACAACGTAGGAATAGGCATAGGCATAGGATATAATCGCTATTTTGGTGGATGGGGATGGGGATGGAGATGGAGATGGCTGGACTACGGGGCCTCTATTCTAGTCTTGGGCTTTGGCTAGGGCCTGGAGGACTGGCGATAGGCCGAATCCTTGATTCGTGAGTACGTCTATCCAGACTCGACTGGATCACGACGTCCGGGTCATGGCGGCGACGGCGGCTGCAGAGGTGGTTGGCCAGACTCGGGGTACATATGTTTGCGCTTGTATGGCGTTCGCTAGTCTTTGCTAACAGATGAACCCATGGCCCTCAAGCATTTTTTCCAATTGGCCAATACTCAATACTCTGACACCCCCAAGAGAGGCGCAGGAAGGTTGCAGCAGTCAAGGGTTCCAGGGTGTGCTCGCCAGCGGATAGGCTTATGTAGCGGCCAGTTTAGTGGGTGGGCGCCTCCATCTCAGGTGGCTTGGCCATTGGCTGCTCGTCCCGACGGCTTCACCGCTTCTTCCCCCATCGACAAACCGCCCACAGCAAAGAGACTAACCCATGATCTACCCGTTAAACCTTCTCCAGCAGTCCCTCTTCTTCTCCAGCTGCTCCAAAACCTCCTCCCTTCACCTCAACAGGGACTTCACGAAAGAGCGGTGTCGTCCGCTGAGTTCCTACAATTTTATCGATCATCCGTATCTATTACTCCGCTTCCTTCTTGATTTTTGCCCAGTATGACTTACGACTTCAACAACGGCGGGGGTGATGCCTATCTCGACTTGACCAACTTCGATAATCGAAATCGCGCTGCTTACCAAACTTACTCGACGGCTACTACCCATTCGAGTCCTTCAGCTGCTTCAAACATCATGTCCCAGGACGCCCGACACTGGGCTATTCCCCTCGATATGTCTTCAAACCACTCTCACGGATATGCCTCGATGAGCCCTGAGGAGCACCAGATCTCTTCTCCTCCGTCGCAATCCTCCAGCCCCCATAGCCAGCACTCGCCACTACAACAATCGCCTTTCCAGCAGAGTGTGAACCCCTTGACGGATTGGGCCCTTCAGCAGCAGCAACAACAACAGCAGCAGCAGCAGCACCTCGCTGCTGCTGACATGACACAGTTCATCCACGATGCTGCGCTCATGAGCTTCAATGCTTTCCCCAACAACTTCCAGCCGACGAATCCCCTTGACTACCTTCCCGCGACCACACAAGCTGCTCTTCAGGCTAACCTCCTCGAATCGACATTCCACGGCATGCCCACCATGGATGACCACACGCAGGCAGTTTGGCCCAGCACCGGGATGGAGAATTGGCAGGACTTCCAGAATACTTTGCAGATAGATGGACTGCCTCGTCTTGACAGCGTCGGTAGTCACTCCCCAACCGGCACTTACCTCGAGGTTCTGTCCCTTCCTTCATCATCGGGCGAAGGCTGGGCCATGGTAGATTGGAACCAGCCCAACTTTGATCAGTTCCAGCAGGCTCACGCTCAGGGTGCTGCCATCTTTAACCCTTCCCAGACCCTTCACTTGAGGACCAATTCCGACTCGTCCGACGGCGCCAATTCTATGGAGTTTGGAAGCTTCGAGGAGATCCCTCCTTTCCCTTACTCCCCCTTCTCTCCCGAGTCTGATGGTTATGTCGATGCTGGTCACCACCGCAACTGCTTCACCAACGACGGCCACAACCACGCCCATGCCCATACCCACAACCACAGCCCTCAACCCGTCGCTGCCACCACTGTTGCCACTGTTCCCGTCAAGTCCGAACCATCTTCGAGCCGTCACAGCCCCGGAAGTGGGGCCGGATCCGTATCCCCCTCTTCCAGCAGCACAAACCGCAGGAACTCTGGTCCTCGCAAGAGCCCTATTGCTAAGAGCACCACTAAGAGTGTTGTTCGCCGTATTTCTAATGGCAAGAAGGATGGTACCGTTGAGAAGAAGGTTGGCCGCAGAAAGGGACCCCTCCTGCCCGAGCAGAGGAAGCAGGCCAGTGAGATCAGAAAACTCCGAGCTTGCTTGCGATGCAAGTTCCTCAAGAAGACTTGCGACAAGGGAGAGCCCTGCGCTGGGTGCCAGCCTTCCCATGCTCGTCTCTGGCAGGTTCCCTGCACTCGCATCGACATCAAGGATATTGGTTATTTCATGAAGGACTGGAAGGCCGACTACGAGCGACACATGGACCGTGGTGTCTCGGTCTACAATGTCAAGGGATTCGCCCAGAAGGAGACTCTCATGTGGATCACCCACGGTTACGGTTTCGCTCTGCCTGTCATGGTTCGCGAGGTCTTCGTCGCTGACGACAGCTGCTTCTCCGTTGACTGGGTCGAGTCTACTCTCACTGACCAGGAGCCCATTGACTTCGAGACTCGCACTGAGAAGCTCGATGTCGGCGCCGAGGGTATCCGCCTTGACGCTCTGTCTGAGTACCTCGACAAGCACATTGACGGACCTTTCGAGGACTTCATTGACGACCACTTCGAGGGAACTCCCTTCATCACCGAAATTCTCAAGACTGCCCACCGCTTCTACGTCAAGGAGAAGATGCCTGTTATCCGCAAGTCGCTCAAGCTTGTTCTTGCTTACAACCTCACCATGCACATCACCATGGTCGAGAACCAAGGATCCGAGGTTGACCTTGATGGTCAGATCGATGACGAGGACTCCAAGTACTACGGTCGCACTGTCGCCCCTGTCATGATCAACTTCCAAATCAAGTGTGCCCTTGCCGACATGTGGCGTGAGTTGCAGAAGGACATCCTTGAGGAGCTTTCAGCTCTGTACTCTGGTGTCTACAGTGGTGAGAAGATGAAGAACTGGCCTACCATCTTCATGATTGCCTCTATTCTCCTTGCTGTCTGGGAGGAGATGCAGTTCGACTGCCACTACAGAGTCCCCGACCCTGTTGCCGTTAACAAGTTCTGCACTGATATGGAGACAACACCTGTTGGTGTCATTGTGGGTCTCTTCCACGCCATCTCTCAGAAGCTTCCCTCCTTCACCGACTGGGACACCCGCAAGCACGGTCACCTCCTTCACAACAACACCTCGGTCTGCGAGGCCATGACTGAAGTGCGACAGCATGTTATCAAGCATGGTATGTATTCTCTCAACGCTCCTATTGCATCACACCACTAACACCTGACACAGAGGCATATCTTCGTACCCGCAAGGAGTCCAAGTTCGACCGCTATGACTTTGACTCTCTGTCCAACAAGTTCCTCTCCAAGCTTGTCATTCGGGCCAACTAAGACACCATAGCCTGTGCAACGATACTATGAGACTGTCAAACATATGATAGGGCCCTTATGGCGCCCGCCTTTCTTTTGTCACATTTGTTTTTTTATCACAGCGACAGCGTTGGCAAGGCCGTTTCGATCTTGGTCAACCGCGACCCCAGAATTGTTCTTTTGAGCATACGAATACGGCTTTAACCTTCTATCACGGCTGGTCACCGCCCGACAACACGAAGCAACCTGACACGGGAAAATGTGTTATGACCTTCTTATGACTTTTCTTCTATGAATGTATGAATGAAGAAGACAGAGCGTTTTAGTTCTTTTTATCATATTTTTTGTTTTTTAAATTGGAGACGGAGGAGAACATATCATACAATCCAGAGCGAACCTCACCCACTTTGTGGTGTTATTATGGGATCATGTTTGACGACCTGGCATTTGCGATGACTGATTTTGCATGGCTGATGGGCCTAAATGGAGGATGTGTGATTTATCTTTTGAGGGCGTTGGTGAGCTCAAGTGGGCTGGACTCGCGACAAGACATGGTCGACAGAGAAGAGCTGAGCAGAAGGGAAGAGCGAATCATTTTACTAGCAGCTTGACAAAGGGATACTTGGGTAGTTACAAAAAAAGGCATCATGCTGGGCAAGCGCTATAGCATGGCCACGAGTATATTGAATTGATTTTAACCCTACAAACTTACTCTATGTGAACTGATAAAGTTTTGTCTTTTGATAGATGCCAGTCAATCTAGACCATGATAACTGCATATGACTCTGTATATATGCTTCATTCTGGGTTAGCTCGAGATAGCTGGTAGTGTTCAGAAGAAGCTGAGACAAGGTCTCACCAAGGCAAGTGGGATTCCTATCTTGAACGTGCTGGTTGGGGTGCATGGAAATGGTTAGACGACAGCTAGGACGCAATCCGCAGGAGTTCGATAAGCCTCGAATGACAGAGCTTGGACAATCATCGCACGTAATACGAAACCATTGAAACATTCTACTACCTATGTATCTATTTAAATTGGGAATGCGCTTCCCGCCTTGTTTTCGCTGTCCCAGAAACTCTGTTAATACCCAGGCACCGCTCTTTGTTGACGGTCTCATCTAGGGTAGTCAGTCCTGAGCTGTTGCCAGGCTATCATTGTATTGGGCAAGACCCAACACCATAAAAGGCGGGGTCGTGATAAGACACCATATCTGCGCAATCGCCGTTCGGCATCGAGTCATTGTCAGCTCTGATAGCGACTTGCGATCGCTCAAGATAACGTGGATACTGCTAGTGCTAAACACAAACTTGGTTGAAATGGGATGCCACCGTGCCCGAGGGAGACGACGATGTTGGCTACAAAGGGCGAAACGAGCCAGCTTCGTAGTGTCGCATCCAGCTCAACAAGTTGATGCGAACAGGGTGGTCGGTCTCCCAAGGCAGGGTCCTCACGGACCAGAATTCCTGGTTGATGACGTCGCAGAAGCCGACACGGCCGGATTCAGTAGGCGGCAAAAGTCGGTAATCCCTCCATCGCTTCAACACGGAGCTGAGTTATCGTCGACTCTTGTGCTGTGACAAAAATTGGCAAAGCATGCTGCAATGATAGTTGAAATACAAACAAGCCTTTGGATTCCAGAGAGGTGTCCGTCCAGGTGCGTGAAGTCTCCCCGTCTTTTGTTAGTGTTGTCATGGCTTGTGTCCCCACTTTGGATTTATCTCGGTAATGGATGAGATGTTGATCCAAAGAGTTGCGCTTGCGGTTCCTGAGCCCAAGCCTTGGTTATCAGAAGCTTGGGGCAGAGATCACCTGTGATCTCCCGTGTTAGAGCTGAAAGAAACAATCCACCTTTCATATCGGTTTATTTCGTGGTTTGGTGTTTTTGACAATACTCGGACAAGCATCGCGTTGGAGCCTTTCCCGGGGTAAAGTGGCGACATGTCGTTGTCTGGGCCCCGCCACTCCGCTCCGGTGCATGAGTTCTAGCGTTAGACCGTGGGCATCTGCTGATGAGTGAAAGGCCGTGAATTATACGGTGACGGGCAAGTGAATGCGACGGTCCATGACAGGCACAGTACGGCAGCTGTGGTTGTTGGTTACAGCAAGCGCTTTCGGTTGGGAAAAGTCTCAGGTTTGAGACTGCAATATGTAAGTTTGTTCTTTCTTCGTCTGGCTTTATTCGTAAGCACCTTCTATCTAGACTTGACTAGAAAACACCAGCAGCTCCTAACATCAGTTTGACTCTCAGCATTTGGCTTTGCCCGGACCCACCTGCCACTCCAACATGATAAGACGTATAGCGAATACCTCGCGATGGCAGAGATCAAAGCTTAGGATACAGAAAATAAACAGCCTAAGAGGGGGGTCTAAGATAGACAAAAGTGAGGATATTGTTCCATCTCTTAGGTACTACAGTAGCATGAAGTTTTCTGCGGCACCGAGTCGCCTTGCCTGTTATCACGGTGAATGCATGAAGACTACCTATACATGCAAGGCAGCCTGGCCAGATTCTGGAGCCTTCCCTTAGTAGTCGTTACCGTCATTGGCTATTATGAATCATCCGCCCCCGGAAGTTGCGCTCCTTGACACCGTTGGCAGCCAACCTTAGGTACGCGCCTGCCTCGTCGCTATTGTTTGTCACTGCCTGGCAGTTGGCAGGCGTAATCCGGTCACTGCGCCCCCTCGCACCTTGCGTTTGATTCCCAAACAAACCTTCCCCTCACCTACTTAAACCTCCTCCGCCTCTTCTCAACTTAATCTTCTTTTCTTTCTACAACATCCCACTCTACCAAATAATTTACTTCTTTTTGAACCCATCCTATCCCCAATACCAACAACCAAAGTACGCTTGCATCACATCACCGCCATCATGCAGATCTTCGTCAAGACCTTGACCGGCAAGACCATCACCCTCGAGGTTGAGTCATCTGATACCATCGACAATGTGAAGTCCAAGATTCAGGACAAGGAGGGCATCCCTCCTGACCAGCAGCGATTGATTTTCGCCGGCAAGCAGCTCGAGGACGGCCGAACCCTCTCTGATTACAATATTCAGAAGGAGTCCACACTCCATCTCGTGCTTCGCCTTCGTGGAGGTATGCAGATCTTCGTCAAGACCCTCACAGGCAAGACCATCACCCTCGAGGTCGAGTCATCCGACACCATCGACAACGTCAAGTCCAAGATTCAGGACAAGGAGGGCATTCCCCCTGACCAGCAGCGATTGATTTTCGCCGGCAAGCAACTCGAGGATGGCCGAACCCTCTCCGACTACAACATTCAGAAGGAATCCACACTCCATCTCGTGCTTCGCCTTCGTGGTGGTATGCAGATTTGTAAGTTATCTTCACATCGTCGCCACACGATTCATGCATTACTAACATGTGATTTACAGTCGTCAAGACCCTCACTGGCAAGACCATCACCCTCGAGGTCGAGTCGTCCGACACCATCGACAACGTCAAGTCCAAGATTCAGGACAAGGAGGGCATCCCTCCTGACCAGCAGCGCCTTATCTTTGCTGGTAAGCAGCTCGAGGACGGTCGAACCCTCTCCGACTACAACATCCAGAAGGAGTCGACTCTTCACTTGGTCCTCCGTCTTCGTGGTGGACAGTAGACAGTATGATGAGTAACGGCATGATCGAACGACGGGTGTTTAACGGGTAAATTAGTATTAGTTATTAGCGGGCCTAAGGGCCTCAGGCTAGCCGAGCAACGGCGTGAATTCAACCAACATCCTTTGTTGTATCTTCTGAGACTTGTGACATTAAGCCTCTTCTCTCTTATTCCAACTCAGGTTCTTGCTTGCAATGGAAACTAGCTGCTGAACACTTTTGAATGTGTTGAAGTCGTTTCCATTGCTCCACAAATAAATGTCATGTATCGTGCCGATCATGAAAGCTCAACTTGGAGTCTGGAGTCCATTATTGTGCCAACCTAGCGACCCCACTCGTCATGAGCTGGGTTGTGGAGCATCATCATGGCTCACTTTCTTGATAATACCTGAAGGTGGGCCACAGCATGCCAAAGGCCATGAGACAGAAATTCTGTGACAGTGGCTGTTTATATCGGTCCTAGTGCTCCGTATCTCTGAATCAATGGCAACCTGCAGTATGTAGAATGTGTCGGTAATTCTGTGAACCACCTGGGCTGTGTGACAGATGTAAATGTCCTTACTAAGTAGTCAGCGCGTAACTGTCGTGGCTGGTGGGCAAAAGAAAAGCTCGCGCAAATTTTAAAATACAAAGATAAACAACCGGCACAAATAGCATAAATCAACATAATCATTTCATCACCTATGCTTCAAGTGGCTATCTTTCTGATACCCTGAGGGAAGTTTTGATGTGCCGACCAACCTGGCAGCCCAGCTTACGACGGGTGGGGGGCTGTGGTGTTTATGGGCTCGAAGTTTTGAGCTTGAACTTTTCATTCTCTTAAACCTCCGTCTCCGATTCCATTATCATTCGCGCTATTTCACGGCAGCATATAATGATTTCAAAGTATCACAAACCCTGCCAACACCTGTTCTTACCTCCTTAGTAATCGAGTTTGTGTTTTTCGGCCCTCCTTTCAAGTTAGTGACAACCAAAATTGCTCACTTGTCCTCTACCACCTGTCGAACGAGCATCGCAACCATATGGATACGCTATGCCTTCCTACTTTTATCACATTAAATTTGAGCTGTATCCGACGCCTGACCCGTTAACTTCTCCGTCAGAAGATCGTCAGGACATCTGGCTACCGCCGCCTGAATCGAGCGTTTTCGACGATTTCCCGTCCCACCCGAGACCAGATCGACAGACAACCTACAGAATACCAAACACTCCCGACTCTTCCTCACACAACTCTGCAAACCACACATCTCCATACACAACTGTGGGGCAAAACTCATCCACTTCGAGTCTTGGCATTATAGACTGTGGCACAGCTGCTAGGCCGCCTGTCAAGGAAGCCGAACGGAATATTGAAATTGTGTCAGAAAGGCAGTGGCTCGAGAGAGCCAACAGCTTCCCGCCACCGAACTCGAGCGCCGCAATACACCCGCAAAACGCAGTTAGAGACTGGAGGTTTGGCCGCGTTATACTCGAAACACTTGATTTACGGACCGGACACACGATGGCCGGCGAGGGTAGTCGAAACGCTCCATCCGCGGCACCCTCTTTAGGGCCAATGTTTGGAGGGGCTGGTACGGCGACCAAGGCAGATCTCCTTCCACTTGAGACAAAGAATACCGAACTCGGATGGGGTGTCGTACACTTTTACCGAGAGGGCGATGAAACGCCCAGCCTCGTCGAAACGGAGAGTCAGGAAAACGGAACTGGAGATTTGAAAAGCAGCGACTGTACAACTCTTTGCATCCCGGCAGTCCCCGCCTACATGTCTCCAGGCGATCTTATGGGATTTGTAGGAGAAAAATGGAGAGGTGATATCAGCCATTGCCGTATGGTTATGACCTCGCGAATGAATAGATACCTTGTTCTTCTCAAGTTTCGAGACAATACACGAGCGAAACAATGGCGTCGGGAGTTTGACGGCAAGGTCTTCAACACTATGGAGGTAAGTGACGGTATGCTATAGAGAGGAACATGGTCGCTAACACTCCCTAGCCTCAAATATGCCATGTAGTGTTTGTCAAAAGCATAACATTCGAAACACCCACGCGAAGAAAGTCCAGCGCCGCTCTCTCACCTCTATCATCTTCGGCAGGGATGTCTAGTAGCCTCCGGCCGTTTCCTCCCCCGACACCGAATCTTGTAGAATTACCTACATGCCCTGTGTGCCTTGAGCGTATGGATGAGACAAACGGATTGATGACTATTCCTTGCTCTCATGTGTTTCACTGCACATGCCTCCAGAATTGGAAAGGAGCTGGATGTCCGGTCTGTAGATTTACGAATACATCACCTGATGCGAACTCGGATCCCTCAAACCCTCATACGCAGCCATTTGGATCTGGGGCTTCGAATCTCTGCACTATCTGTGGCTGCACAGATGACTTATGGATTTGTTTGATATGCGGCTATGTAGGTTGTGGCCGTTACAAAGGTGGTCATGCAAAAGACCACTGGAAAGAGACGGCACACTGCTTTTCTCTCGAGCTGGAAACGCAGCATGTCTGGGACTACGCCGGTGATATGTGGGTGCACCGGCTTATACGAGCCAAAGGGGATGGCAAAGTAGTAGAGCTTCCATCGAGGAATAGATCAATTGGTCACCTGGAAGAAGAGGATGTTGTGCCTCGGGCAAAGCTTGAAAGCATAGGTCTGGAGTACACGCATCTTGTCACAAGCCAACTCGAATCGCAGCGGGCATACTACGAAGAATTAATTAGCAAGACTGTCGACAAAGCCTCGAAAGCATCCGCAACTGCTGAGAATGCTGCTATCCAGGCCTCCAAGGCCATTGAGAAGGCAGCGCTATTAGACGAGAAGTATACGACTCTCAGTAAAGAAACGATTCCTGAGCTGGAGAGGCAGATTGAAAGAGAGCGTAACAAGTCAAGCAAGAGCGAAACATTGGCACGCAATCTCGGAAAATCTCTGCAGGAAGAAAAACGGCTGAATGAAGGATTGATGAAGCGAATTGAACATCTCAATAATGATCACGAAGCAATGGCCATGGAGCTTGAAAAGGTCAAAGCGGAATATGCAGATCTGCAAGAAATGAACCGGGATTTGAGTATGTTTATCTCTGGGCAGGAGAAATTGAAAGAGCTGGAAAATGAAGGCAAGATTGCAGAGGGCGAGCTTGAGGGAAGCAGTACAAGTGTACCAGAGAAGAAAAACAGACGACGAGCCAAGCGATGAGAAAGACACATAGCCACGTCTTGTTGCTTTACTGGTATGATGGCCTACGTTTTATTGTCAAACGCAATATGTATAAGACGCTTAGTATTTGGTTGTCTGCGGCACAGCTATTACATAGAAGTATAACGCAGCATTGCACATGCAAAAGCAGGGGGGGTTGCCAAGGTGGCTTGGTAAATTAATACATAATACTCTGTACTCTGTACCCTCCACCTACATTCTGTAACCCCAACCCAGCATCTGGAGAAACGTCAAGATCCTTTCGGCCTCGGTATACGGAGACGGCTTGAGGAGTATGGATGAGGTAGAAACAGGACTCATTGCGGGATGCCACCGTGCACACCACCCCGTCCCTCCTTTGACGTTAGTGGTTTTTGATGGCGCATTGGAGTCTCAACCGCATCCAATGTGACTACAGCAGGCGCTTTTTGTTGGGACTTGGCTTCTATTGATGGACAAGACTTGTGCCGAGAGAACGCTCTTGTTTCTGGGTACGGCTTTCAAGGCTCAGCCATGCCAAGTGCTCAATGAATATTAAAATAATAAATACTGACTGAAGCTCGAATGTTGATGTGGAATTGACATGTGAAAGTACGAGCGCACGGATATATTTCCCTCGTCGTTGTTTCTCGGAAATTCGCAGAGGATCCATGATGGAGACTGTAATGTAGGTAGCGTGATGAAGCGGCGGTTGGTCCCGGGGTTCGAATAAACTATCAGCGGCTGATGGCTAAAGGTAAATGATGTTGGTGGTGTGAATCAACTTGTGATCTCGCTATAACTTGTGATTGATCCATGTGAGCCAAGAGTACCCATAGATGGTGATACATGAATCCGAGGCCATGTTTTCAGCATGGATATCTTGAGTTGAACATCCTCATTTTCTAAATTGCTTTGTTAGTTAATGCTGCGCCGTTGAATTGTGGCTTACACCCGGCATGTTCTCGTTCATGAATGTCTCTGACCATGTCGTTGTCTGGTTGTGCAGCATAGAATTGGAGAGCCAGATCCTTGCAACAGATAAGTTACTTACAGTACAAGCTGCCCTGCACCTTGCCATACCGGATCTCCGATAGTGGGGTGATAAACAAATATTCGCAAGGGCGAAAACGCCGAGAGCGAGTACGGCATGTAACTAGGTAAGATCCATCCTCGGTCATGAGATAGGGAGGTGACTAAGTTCCTTGGATAGGGACCGAAGAGGAAGCTGATGGACAAGGACAAAGTAAGAATCACGAGAAAATCAACTCGGAACTTCTCGATAAAGTTGAGGTATTCGTTGACAGGATCATCCAATACTACGACAGTAACTTCATAGCTCCAAAGCCAGCCTTTCCTTACTGGGTACTAAGGCGGGCACCTCATCGAACCCTCCATTTCCCCTCCTCAGGGTACAATTACAGCACAGAACATCCCCAACCCCAGCCCCAGCTATTTCTCCATCTTCATCTCCATGTGCATCACCTCCCATCCTGTTCTGTCCTGCATTGTCTCGCCTCGTACTCTTCCCCAGCTTGTCCTGTCGTCCAACAGGAATGCTGAGGGTTTAAACCAGTTGTTAGCGTCGATTTCAATATAATTTATCCAGCATCTTGCATCACCTAACTGTCGACCTATCTTCGTTCGCTCCAACTTGTCCGTCCATCCGTCCAGAGGCCCGCCGCCCCTCACATCGAGTACACCTCGCTTGTCTAGCTCTGTTAAAGATTTTTACAACATCCATATCCACCACCCTTTGACTTCAAATTCAGTTTCTCTCACTTGCTCCAAGAGCGCTGGTCTCTTCCTCGCCAGCCCGCCATGTCTAAACAAGCCGGCACAGAGGACGCGGCAGCGCCGCAGTCCGCGACGAACCCGACTTCGCAGAATGAGCTCTATCCTATGGTGAACTGGAAGTACGATATGTTTCTCTACACCGTCGGTAACATTGTCGATATGTTCTTCCGAGAGGTTGTGCCTCGAGGTGCCTGGCGCGTTCCTCAGACAGGTCCCGTCTTGTTCGTCGCTGCGCCGCATGCCAACCAGGTCAGTTGAGCTTTACAAATTCTCTTTATTGTACTAGTGGGGAAGACGAAATAGCAGCTCGACGTTGCCATTGTATACCATAGTCCACTGACACCTTGACCAGTTCGTCGATGCTATTATTCTTCAACGAACACTGCGAAACGAGGCTAAACGACGAGCGTCTCTTCTTATCGCCCAAAAGTCGGTTCATGGATTTATCGGTTGGGGTTCACGACAAGTCGGCTCGGTCCCCGTCGGTCGCGCCCAAGATGCTGCCAAGCCAGCAACCGGAACTATCTACCTCCCCGATCCCATCAACGACCCTACTTTGATTCGAGGTGTTGGCACCAAATTTGGACAGGGTGAAGGTGAAGTCCAGGGCATGCTTTTCTTGCCGTCCGTCAAGGGCCAGAGTGGCGCCAGTGTCGACATCTCCGAGATCATCAGTCCTGAGGAGATCCGTGTCAAGCGACCTTTTAAGGGCAAGCTCGCCTTGTCACAGCTCACAGCCCGTGACGATATTGATAACAATGGAAACTTCACCAACAAGGAGGTGAAGGGACCCGCCCCAGGTTTCCAGGGCACCAAGTTCAAGATGGCACCTCATATCGACCAGACTAAGGTTTATGATGCTGTCTTCTCTCGCTTATGCAACGGTGGTTGCGTTGGTATCTTCCCTGAGGGTGGTAGCCACGATCGCACCGAGCTCCTACCTCTCAAGGCTGGTGTCGCAATCATGGCTCTGGGAACTTTGGCCCAGGACCCCGATTGCGGTCTCAAAATTGTTCCCGTTGGCATGAACTACTTCCACGCTCACAAGTTCCGCTCACGCGCCGTTGTTGAGTTTGGCGCCCCCTTTGAGATCCCTCGCCATCTCGTCGAGCTTTACTGCAACAAGCAGCGTCGTGAAGCCATTGGTCAAGTCCTGGATACAGTCTACCAGGCTCTCAACTCGGTCACCGTTTCCGCCCCTGATTACGACACTCTCATGGTGATCCAAGCCGCTCGCCGACTTTATAACCCGACCGGCAAGAAGCTCCCGCTTCCAGTAGTGATTGAGCTGAATCGAAGATTGTGCATGGGTTATGAGAGATACAAGAATGATGAGCGCATCACATCCTTAACCGCCGCGGTCAAGGAGTACAACTCGCAACTTCGATACCTCAACTTGAAGGACCATCAAGTACAGTATGCGAAGATGAATATGGTCAAGGTTATCTTCCTCTTCATCTACCGATCGATCAAGCTTCTCCTCCTCTTTATCTGCACCTTGCCAGGTTTGATCCTCTTCGCACCTGTCTTTGTCGCGACCAGAATTATCAGTCGGCAAAAGGCCAAGACGGCTCTGGCTGGTTCAACTGTCAAAATCCGTGGCCGCGATGTTATGGCCACGTGGAAGATTCTTGTAGCAATTGGTCTTGCGCCCACATTATACCACATCTACTCAGCAATCGTCACTTTCAAGGTTTGGCAGGATCGTCTGTGGGGTCGTGTCCCGGAGGGCGTGCCTCTGTGGGTGATCTATTTTGCCATGTGGCCGTTTATGGTTGGTATCACATTTGCGTCTCTGCGCTTCGGAGAGGTTGGCGTCGATATTTTCAAATCTTTGCGGCCACTTCTGCTCTGCTTGACACCGACTTCAAACTACAATATTCACAGGTTTCGAATAAGGCGAGCCGAACTGAGCGCTCAAGTGACGGATGTAATCAACACTCTTGGACCTGAGATGTTTGACGACTTTGAGAAAGCCCGGCTTGTGCCCGACCTGTACAAGGTCGAGGGTGGTGCTGCGACATCTCCCAAGGGGCATCGACGACGAGATAGCGACCAATCGAGCACTGGCCTGGAGCCTGAGACACCACCAGCTTTGTCGCGACGAAGTACAACACAATCCAGCCGAGCCCTTCCGCGTAACGACTCGTTCAGCAACATTGGTCATGTGGGCATCTTCTCTACACGACCACCATCTAGAGCTCGCAGCAGGTCGCGATCGAGCAGCAGCGGGGGCGGATTTGGATCTGGTGGGTTCCCTCTTAGTGGATTTACTACTCTTGACTCGAGTGGTGGATTTGATGAAGCGACTCGCAAGATTCGAGAGGCCATGAAGCATCGTCGACACAAGACAGACCAGGAGAGGACAGATGGAGATGATGAGGACGATGACAGTGAAGAGGAGGGATATGATGAGGCTAGGAAGAAGAATGCGTGAGCATTGGGATGAAATAGCTGGTAATGAGCTTGGAAGATGCCAGGTTGCTGTGGCTCGGGCATCTTGTACTATTTAATTCAGCTTCGGTACATTCATTGTATCTCATAATGCTTTCCATCGTGATGCGCTTTTCAGGGCAGTATCTTTACTTGCAGGTTAATAAGTACATGATTCAATAATGAGACAAACTGTTTCTATCACGATTCGTGTATACCCCTGAGAGCATATTACACAAGTCTCTTAAGCAACCTAAACCCACGGAAAGGCTTCCATTGCCTGAGTCTTTGGTGTTTGTACATGAAATTTAAAGCTAATTCCGGCTCTTGGACTTCCCAGTACCTGGGTGTATACAAGCAATGAAGAATGGCTTTGTATGATGCCTTGTGGTAGTTGACAGCGGATCCAATGACGTGTGTGACCGAACGGTGTCAGGCTCGGTGATAGGAGTTAGACGGGGTAAGTATTAGAGCGAAGGAATAGAGCGAGATTCACGAAGATTCGTAAGTATTTGAAGTACAGATAGAATGCATAGATATACAACTACTACTCTGTAAAGATAATTTCGATGTTATTCGACATTTCGCATGCTTCTTCTTTTGAGTTTTTTGAGGTAATTAACTCGGCTAACTGATCCTTGTACGATTGATTAACTGATTGATTATTTGATTATCAATCAGTACAAGCTCCAAGGGAAATCCAATCGTATACCGGTTAGATCCATTAATTGCGAATTAATTACCTATTCTGGTGGATTCAGTCCCCAGATAGTCGATAGTCAATTCCGAGCCGAACCTACGGCATCAGAAGTGGACTGCCCTAAAATCTACCGACGACTTGCTTCTCGTGGATCATGACTTTATTTTCCACTCAACCTCACCCTACAGACCAACATCACAATCCTTCTCTCTCAACAACAGCCGCCACACCATCTTGGCTTCCGCGTCCACCAGCAAAGCAGAGAATGGCTCTCTCATTTAAAAACCTCGTGAGCTCCGTGCTGGGCTCCGGAGCTGCCAAGGACGACAAGCCGCCATCGGCCTCAGAGCTGTTCGTAAAGACGGACCCAAAGGTGGATGGCGAGGAGTGTCTGCATGATTGCGATAATTGCTCAGCCCGGTATCCCAGAGGGTTCAAGATTGAGGAAGAGGATGTGCTGTACGGCCTCGTTGCGGCTTGGAGCACGCATGTCCTTGTTGGGACAGGGAAGACGGATTGGGTGAGGGATGTGGAAGAAGAGGAGGGCAGCGTCATGCAAGCTTTTTCCAAAGCAGTTGAGCCTTCAAATGGAGTGAGTTTGCCACCTTCCTTGTATGAGTTGACGATTACCGTGAGAGTGTCTCTCATTTAAGCCACCTCATTCATACTTGCAAGTTACGTCAAGGCAAGCAACTGCTAACAAAAAACTCACAGAAACTCAAGCTATCGGCATCTAACATGCCCACTCCTCATGACACAGATGACTACTCTGAACCTACAACACTTCTGCTCTTACCAGCCTTTAAACTTCTCCGCAATGTTCACCCACTCAGCGTGCCTCAAATCATTACAGAGGTCATCAACCAAGCACCCACCAGCACCTCTCCTCTCACGCCGACATCTCTTCCCGCTTCTCTGCCATCCCCGGATCCAGCTGCTGGTATCCCCGATGTGTCGCTAGCCAACTGTCCTCACAACGCCGTTATCCTCATGTGCAGTCATCGAACACGTGATGTTCGTTGTGCGCAGAGTGCGCCAGTTCTGAGAAAGGAGTTTGAGCGCCAGCTGAGACCGCTGGGTCTGTATCGGGATCTACACGATGAGAGACCTGGCGGAGTGGGTATCTACTACATCAGCCATGTGGGAGGACACAAGTACTCTGCCAATGTGATGATCTACCGACGGCCTAATGCGTTTGGTCTTGATGATTCGACTGAGCAGAAGAATGGCACGAGCAACGGCGAGAAGAACGGCGACAGCGTCAATGGTTCAGGAGAGGGTAGCGTGGGTGCAGCGCAGGGTATCTGGCTTGCTCGTGTGATGCCTGAAGACTGCGAGAACCTGATCCGATATACTGTGCTCAGAGGCAAGGTCGTCAAGCCTGAGCGTCAGCTACGAGGCGGTTTCGACCGTGGCAGGGGAGTCATGAGTTGGTGAGAAGCAAGAGCGTGACAAGGAGCAGTATTCTGGATAAAGTATGAGGACGAGGATCGAGAGAAAGAGGTTGATACCCACGGTCCTACATGATGGCTCTGAAGGGGAGACTCAAGTGCCGATGGTTTGTTTAGTGTCAGGGTTGGGCTGCTTAGATGAGGGAATAGAATAAAGATAGAGTTTACGATCTACAATGCTTGGTACCTGGATCGAGTGATTATAAGATGATGAATGGACACTGCGTATACTATATGGAGTAATTCGTTCCGTGTTTCGTCCAAGATGCAACGTTGTTCAATTCTTGCACCATTCAGATGTCAAAGTCGTCATGATAAAAGAACAAAAGTATAGAGATGAGACATGACCATGTAAACCCTAGAAACTTTCCAAAGCTTGATTATCCTATAATCACATTTGTTGCTGTGCATCATTTGAAAGGACTGGATCTCAGGCTTCTCAGCCATCTCCTTGCTGTGGAGACCACGTCGTCACGTCCTTGATATGGAACGGAGAACCTTGTTGAGAGAGAAGATCTGCAGTAGAGAGATACGTAGTCCCCTTCTTTTCGTGCCTTGCAGAGAACAAGAGAGAGAGCCTCATTGACTCAGCTTCCTTTTCCGACAGCAATGATGGGTGGAGAAACAAAAGTTGAAACTGTTCATGTCAAGGAATTGAGTTATGGGGCGTTTTGTTTGGCTGGAACAAGTAGCGAATAATGATGGAATGTTTCTTTGCCTACTTTTGTCGACATTACGCGTCGCATGTTACATAGTAAGTAAAACTGTGGACTCGTTTTATGGAGACGAGTAAGTCGAGCGAGCGTCATAATCGACGATCATTGAGATAATAATATTTGGGGCTTTATCATTGAGTTAATCAAAAGTCGGGAACGTGAATTCAAGACGTTGGAATAAACGAGATATGTTAAATGTTTAATTTTCATACAAAGAACTGACTTGACCAGGACTAGACTAGCAGCTTCCATCGGATAATTAACCACCTATAAACTGACAATTTATAGCGTCTTGGATACATAGACGGCATATGCAATGCAGCCTGTATGAGCCTCATGGCCAACCATTAAACAGGGAAACACCCAAGACAAGACAAGACCAAACAAGCTTTCACTCTCCCAACCCCTGCACTTTAAACCCCAACTTTCATCAAGACGAGACTCTAGTGCCGACATTGGTTCGCTCTCAGATAATTCCGTCTAATACGCCCGTGGGTTGCATCCAATACAACAAACTCAGGCCTCGTTGATCACTCTCAAGGGTTCTGGAAACTAGGACGGAGAAATTCTTCCATACAAGTAAAGATTTGCGAGGCTATCAAGGGGGATTGCGGACCTGCTACGACTATGTAGCCACAGATACTCATAGCTATATAGTCATGGCCTTGTTCTCGCCAAAAAAACAGGTTACATCTTCTTCACTCAACCCATTCTTTTAACTCTATTCTTATCAACAACTTCCCGGTCTGTGACCCATCTCTCGTTGTTTATCTCTTTATCCTTGTTCTTGTTTGTTCCTGAGCTGGTCTCTTCTTGTTATAAAAGTCTATAAATCGTCAACTACCGTCTACTTCTCTATCCAGAAAACCACAACAGCAACCAGCTTTTCCTGTCACTACCTCTTCTTATACACAACCATCAACATGAAGTCCGGACTCTTTGCCCTTGTCATCGCCGCTGTGGCTCCTCTTGCCATGGCTGCTCCTTTCCCTCCCAGTGAGTTACACTCTTGAAAAATTTCGTATACGTAATGTACTAATATTCGTATAGACGGCCCTCCTGGAGGTTTCTTCCCTTCTCCTCCTACAAACGGCAGTCTTCCCGGAGCTGGACCTGGTGCTCCCGGTGCTGGTGCTCCTGGCGCTCCCGGAGGACCTGGTGGTTGGATGCCTCCTATGCCCCCTAGCCCTCCTGTTGGTGGCCAGCCCGGTGGTCAACCCGGTGGTCAGCCCGGTAGTGGATGTAAGTAATACCGCAAGAGACTTGCTCCAATATCTTTACTAACAAGCATTGTCAGTGCCTGCTCCTCCCCCTGTGGTCCCTACTCCTGTCCCTGGAGCTCCCATCGTCACTCCTCCTGCAGCTGGTGCTCCTCCCGTTGCCCCTGAGCAGCCTATCGTGGTCCCTACCCCCAGCCCCGTTGCTCGCATCTAGAGCGACTACGACACGACACAGCGGTTTAATTGAGCTTGCTTCTTTTTATGTTCTTGTACATTGAATAGGATCCCCAACAAGGAACCAGATGGATAGACTAGAGGTTCTCTTGTTATATATATATAGAATGCCGCTAGACGGCGAATGGAAAAGAGCTTTGTTTGGGTTCAACTTGAGCTTCAGAATGAAATGACTTGTGATTTTTCTTATGCTTGTTTCTATCTATCCCCTAATGTCTTCGTGAAGCACAATGTGCTCGGCATCAGACCACCCACTCGATTCCTAATCATAAATGGCATTGCGAAAAGTAGAATGAGACCAAGTCTGAGAGCCGTCGGTAAGGTGACTGTCAACAGAGACATCGTCAAGCTCATAACCGGCCATCTCCGCCCACTCGTTGCGAAGATAAACAAAGCGGTCGGAGCCCTCTAGTCGAGCCTTCTCCATGTTACCGATTCGGAGCAGCCTTCCAATGTAGTACAATTGACTATGCAGGTTCTGCAGGTCACGGTAGTCGGGGGACTCCTTAACGAATTTATCGTGAAAGTGGATGGGGTCAAAACCAGTGAGCTTGGCACCGTCGACACACGACGTCTCGTAAGCTGGGTCGAGAATGTAACGGTTCCACATTCGCTGCTCGTCTGCCTCCAGCTCTGCAATGTAGTCAGCCTTGCGGGCTTGGTATTTGGTGTAAGTCGCTTCGTAGGATTCGTCGAGGGCGCTAAGAACATCGCTGAGACGCAGGCGATACTCGTTACTGTTCTTGTCAATGACCTCAGGCTTATCCTCGTCGTGGTTGAAACGAGCGAAGGGGTAATCTTGGTAGCGAGCAATGCTGTTTGGGTTCTCGACACACTCTGGACTGTCGAGGTTGAGCTTAGCAGCCCGAGTGGCTAGACCCGTGAGTTCGAGATCAGCATCAATTCTTCCCATTGTAGTGGTAGTAAGAGGAATGCGTGTTGAGTTTGGTTTATATATATTGTAGTATAATTGGTCGAAACTGGTTGTTTGTGTTGGTTGGAAGGAGAAGTTGGTAGTGTCGTTAGCTTTATATACATGTGCCTTTGGAATAGTCTTGTCACAGACAATTCAGAACGAGGGATTCACTCATTGCCGATTCTCCCAATCACATAGCCACTGCCTATCATAGTTATTATCGGTTCATAATTACTACCAATCAGTTGTAATTAGCCGAAGCATGATGTTCATTGCATGCCAAAAGCATGATAAATGTCAAATAATCGCTGTAAACTCATTGCGTTGTATTCTTAATCATGCCTTACTTGACTTCCTAAGATCGTAAAAGCAGTCTATCTTGCAACCGCCCATGTATACATAACCCATATCCAAAATAGACATATTCATCAAAGCTGCCGTGATATTGCGCCGTAACCCATAGCACGAGTGATTTATACCCAATCACTAACCAACCGTCCAGACATTACCAACCCACATTCAACCGTGATTTTTATGTTATGACCAAAAAAAAAAAGAAACCAAAATAATGACATATAATCATCATCACGAAGCCGCTGTGCCCAAAGTAGAATAAACAAGAAAGTTAAACAACCAAGCGCTTTCTGTGCTTGGAGGGGTATCGAGAAGAAAGGCTTCAAAGCCTTGGAAAAGTCGATGGAGTGTAGTCCAGGAAGACGATGCTTCTCTGAATCAGTCGGCGATATCGGTGGAGCTTCTGCTTGAACCAGTTGCGCTCATGTGGTTCTTGGCCATTGAGACCAGCTTCCAGATTCCGAACGAGACACCGGCGAGGATAATGAAGAGGATGATGATGATGATGGCGATAACGTCGTTCTTCTTCATGTTGGCGGTTGAAGAGTGAGTGGGTGAGATATGGGCGGGGAGTGTATTGAGCGAGGTTGTGTCTGTTGTAGACTAAAGATGGGTTTGGCGTTTAAGAGAATGTCTTGATCTGATACAGAGTTAGTTAATGCTCCTAGATCAGAATCAAAGGATCGACATACTCAGTCAAGAATGTCGTAGTGGTAAAGTCTTGAGTTGGAGTTGAGTCGAGTCAAAGAAGCGGTGCAACCAAGTCTACCAATCAGAAGCTTCGTGATACAGAGAGATGATGTCGTAGAAATCGTAAAGTAAGTCTTTTTACTGTATTTGTAATGTGCAATTGTCTTTTTTACAAGAAAAATAAATCGTCAGATTCGTTTCTCAAGAATGAAGGAGTACAAAAAACGGGAGTAGGAATGTAAAGTCTCAGTCCCTCTCTCTCAAGCACACATGGCCAGTCACTCTGTTATAAGTCGTTGCCCCGCCACCGTCTTTTTCCCATATAGCTAGACTTAGTTAGTAGATGCTAACGTGCGGTAAAGTAATGGACGCGTTAAATGGCAAGGCTGGGAGTAAAGAGCTGGGTTGCAAGGGTCTTGTGGTGGGGTTTGTCAGGGGTTCTGACACGCTGGACAACTTTCAGTTTTTCCCAGCCTCGCAGAAAACGTCACCTCTTTCTCTTTTTAGGCACTATGGTATCCATTGTCGCGTTAAGTCGCGTTGGGGTCGGTCAGCTTCAGGCCCAAAAAGAAATGTACGAGACCCTACCCAAGCTAGCATGCCGCAATCCCGTCCAATTCAATGCAAGGTACCGCCCTCAATAGCCACATGTCATGCATTTCCATCAATTGCTGCTATTCAATCAGGTAATTCGCATTCTCTAACCAAATACGGAGGAAGTCCTGTGTACAGTCCGCATTTTGCTGTGCGGCCGTGCCCCCAAATTAAACACCAAGTCTACTGCCGACTGAATGCTCATCGCCCGCGCGTATCTTGGTAGAAAGTCAACATAAATGCAGAATAATATTCCCATTGACCGCCAAACGCCGTTCCTGTGAGATCTTCTTACAGATCCTCTTGCAGAGTTCGAGACCGAGGACAAAGCTTAGCCCATCTGCTTCCTTACTGTCGATCTAGTTCTCAGCTCCTTCGGTAACCTCCCCGTTCTCGCCTCTATCGATCTTGAGGTGGCGTTCGTAGAAACGAAGCATCTATGTCGCATCGCATTAGCATAAATCCATATCAAACCGTATAATATAGCATAGCCTACTCACCTTCTGTGGGCATTTCCTGTAAACCACATCTGTGTCGTGCTTGGTCTTCTTGCCGTTCTTCCATCTCAAATAAACGATGATCTTGCCGATGTTTTCGTCCTGTTCGAGCTCGATCGATTCGATCTCATCCTCCCATGAACCTGCGGGTGGACTCCATGGCTTGGATGTGGCAGGAGGTGTAGAATCGACCGGATGCGCGTCACGTCGAGATCGCTTTGTTGTTGAAGCGGTGGCATTGGAAGTGCCGTTCGTAGCTCGGCGGCGCTTCTTCGTTTTGGACGCGGTTTCTGTCTCCTCGAAAAGTTTCTCTCGACCTCCGAGCTTGTTGAAATATTGGTCCAGGATCTCTTGAGCAGATTCACTGGGGAAGACGTGTTAGACAAGGCATTTATCGCCCATTGAAGCAAGCATTGTACATACCGAAGGTTATCCTCGGGTTCCCAGGTCAGGTCTTTTTTGGCTTCATATCCTTCCCACTTGACTTGGAACTTCAGACTGCCCTGCAAAAACGATTAGCATGGACCAAGCCTAGTCGTGTGCTTCCCTTACATCCTCGTCAATGAGATGCTTTTTAATCGCTTCGACAACGAATCTGCAGCACGTCAGTATTTCCCCTTTGGTTGATTCATTAATACCTTACTCGTCCTCGTCCAAGTCCCCCTCCTCATCCTCATCTTCATCCTCCTCTTCTTCTGAACCGTTTTCTGGCTTGATGTCTTCAAATTTGTCCAACTCCACGGCTGATGTCGACTTCTTGCGAGTCGCGCGTGGAGGTGTGGTAAACTCCTCAATATCGGAGTTTTCTTCGTCACTCAGAGCTGCGCATAGATTAGCGACTGTGGAAAACGGGTTGCGACCACGGAAAGTGATGTCTCATGGACTTATGCCAGACGCGCTCGCGACGCGCTATTGTTTAGCGGTCGCGGCAGACATGAGCCATGTAAATGTTGAATGAAAGGAACTATGAGCATACCTGGAGGCATTTTGAATACTTGGCGTTATTGCGCAAATGCACTATCGTCTAGCAAGTTGAAGGGGGATAAAAGTTGTGTACTTCAATGGCATCAACAAGTTCGGCAGCTAGCACCACCCGGCAGCTAGCACCACCCGGCAGCTTGCGAAAGAAGGTTCCGTCTTTGGAGGGCTGTGCTGTATGTGGCGTAAGCTGATGTGGCGCACAGCCAAATCCACCCGATCACATGACCGTCCATCACGAGACTTTAAATAGGTACTTCTTGAATATCTTCATTTCAGAAGAATTCAGATGGATAAGATCACGAGAAACACCAAGTTGCACCGCATCATATTCTATTCGTGCTCTTGTACCAGTTATTAGTAGTGTTTTCCAGGGGTCCTCCCGCCTGCGGCTCTTCATTCATCTCATCTCAGCCCCTGTTGATGCTCCAGGGATAACTGAAAGGTTGACCTCCAAGCTTCTGGCGTACAGAAGGTAAATAGTCTGGGAGTCCAATCTGAGATGGCATACACTTAATTCCTTCTTATGCTCTCAGCAGCCAAGTTTATGACGCCCTAAGGACGCCGTGATCAATTGGGTGGGTGCCAGGTACTGACTGGATTGTCTAGACTCTGAGTTCTTAACAAAAGTAAAAATCCAGAGGGTCCAGAGTCACAATCTCGCAGGGGGACGCTGCATACCAAACGTTGTCAGCAAACTTGACAAGCATACTGTAGCAATGCTCGGTCTCGGTTTTCGCAACGCTATAAATGAAGCGAAGTGGATAGCGGCTAATGAATTACTAGGCATGTCCTCCTACTGGCGGCTATTGTATGTGACCTCACGAGTTCAATGGGTCGCATAGTTGCCGTATTCTGACCATACGATAGGCACTGGCCGCGGCTCTGCTCAGGGGGTATGAGGTAGGAGGAAAGTTTATCAATGGGACATGTGCCAATGCTCTAGGAGAACCAGGTTTGTGTCCATACACACTCCTTCATTATCCTTTCTACTAGTATTGTGTTGTATCTCCGAGCTGCTCAATGCGGAACAGGAGACCGGTATCTTTGCCAAGCAGACAACTAGCACTCAGATTGAGCTTGGGAGGGTGGATAGACTTGCTGTGTACTGCATCCTTTCTTCGGAAACCCAGCAAGGCCATTGGAAGTTCAGAGAAGCAAGTTTGCGTTGCACCTGATAGGCTCATAGGCTGCAGAGTGTAATTAAGCAGATGCAGTGTTGAGTGGCTCTCTGCTCTTTGTGAGATAGTGCTCCTGCGGTGGTTAAGGGGCACGCAGAAGCTCACCATGTCTCGGACAAGGATTCAATGCCTAAGAACAACCCGTGGTCGGTGCCACCCATGCTTTGTGGTTCAGGACCAATCTTGTCCAGTCTGGTAGTGTCTAGCGCTACAAGACTGACGGGAGGATCAGAGCGGTCTTTTCCCCCGGGCCCTATTAACTTCTATGATTGGGGTTTGAAGATGTGACATCGTTGGTTCATAGCTTTTCTCAAAGAACTTATGTCCGGATGTAAGTACGCACCGCGTACTGTCTGGGTAAGCATATAAAAGGGGGCGCACGTTGAAGCAAAGCCACCAAGCCCCTTCAGTTCTGATATGCAGGTTTGTGGCGCTTCCAAAGCTTGCTGAGCGTCCAATCAACAAATGTGGCCAACGGTTGAAATCGAGGATACTATTTAGTTGACGCCATGCTGTCAGTTGGAGAGCCAGTCACTAGCTTGACGGCTATGGCAAAGTCTATGCTGCATCCTCTGGCATAGCGAGTACTAATTTTCGCGTCTCTGTTCAAGGACCTCATATTTGCGGCTATCGTGGCAGCGGAATCTGACCAACGGTCGGCCTTCAAGGGTCCTAATAAACTGTAGAGCAGTAAGTGGGTTTCTAGTAATACCATGAGCATAACCGACATTGTCTAGTGGGTTAAAAACTCCATCTCATTAGAACAATGAAAAGAGGGCGTCAAGAATGAATTTTTTATTAACATGTGTGATTTCCATAGCCTAATATTAGCATCTATGAGAAATTGTTGTATTTATAGCTGCATATCCTCCTCCCCTTTTAGCTACCCTTGGCCGATCAACTACACCGTCTAGTACAATTGCCGATGTCCAAATCTAGGAGCTGTATGAGATGCCAAGGTCTGATGAACTTGTTAAGAATGTGGACAAGTCTTTGTTCACAAAGTGGTTTTTTCTCTTCCTTTTCGACGATGCCTTTACTGGTCGCAAATTATGTACCTGTTCCGTCATGAATCGAGATTTCACCGTTACAAAACACTAAAAAAAAAAATGACCAATCTCAACTGCACTGCCCTACAGGACAAAGGCAGAGGCATGTAGGTTCCATGGATCTCAGGAGCATCGACAGAAAGCTCCAGGTCCCGACGGCACTAAACCGGACCTCTCAGAGCAGCCCGATCAGCGCTAAGCGAGCAGCGGGAGAGACATCCAGACGGCGGGACGGCCACTAAGCGTCAGGGGTTTCATGGGTGCTGGTTAGTGCTGGTGGCGCCAATCTGGGGGTCCATTTCGGGGGCCTTGGTTGGATTGGTTCCGCCCCTGAATAGAAATGGACCTCACCTGGGAGGAGGCTTTATTTTAAAATGGAGAGGGGGGAAAAACCCAAAAGAACAATTAAACGTAGCGATGCTACGAGACCTGGCTTCCCCTTTAGTCTCCCATCGCTCGCCTCTAAATTTAACTAGCTAACATTTCGGGTCTTTCATTTTCTTCTCTCTTGCTCGCTCTTGCTCTTGCTCTCGCTCTCGTCTTCGACTTCGCTCTCTTGTTATCTATCCCGAAAACTCATATCTCGATCCTTTCTTTCTCATTCATCTCAACTCTATCCATGCCCAGATTTACCTAAACGTCTATTGACCTGTCTGTCCTTCCGCCCGGAGGTTTCGGCCCCAATACGCTCGTTCTTTTTTCTCTTCAACCTTCGCTCGCTCCTTATGATTAACGTCTGTACAGCTCCCCAATTGGAGCCGTAGTCGTCGAACTTTTTTTTTCTACTCCTATAGTTCTCGAGATCTCCGTATTTCCTTCTCGGTTGTTCTCACAGGAAAAACTCTCGCGTTCCCCTAATTTTCCCTGAAATTGATCCTTCACAACTCGTTCAAAATGCCCGATTCGACGCCCCAAACTGCCGATTCAGGAACTCCCAAAGCCGGTGCCCCTAAAGACAAAAATTGCCCCTTTTGCGGACAAGCCTTCACCTCCTCTTCCCTGGGTCGCCATCTCGATCTGTACATCAAGGAGAAGAACCCAAAACCACCAGATGGTGTTCACGATGTTGATGCTATCAAGAAGCTCCGTGGTGGTATCACAAGGCGACAGGCGCGAGGTTCGCTGGGAGGGAGACGGGAAACTTCAACCCCTATAGGAACCCCAAAGCCACCTTTAATGAAGGAAACATCCCTTCCCGAAAACGATGATTTCCAATCACCGGTTATTTCCAAGAATAACCAGCTCGTTGTTGATCAGACTATGAAATATGCGCCTCCTTTCCAGCCAACATGGGAGGCCACGGGCGTCATGAACGATATCCCCAAAAGAGGCAGCTGGGAAGGCGACGCCGCACCCGAGCCACAAAAACGCCCTGGTATGCAACGGACTGCTAGCAAGCAAGCCATCCAGAAGGCTCAATTTGACGTCAAACAAAAGGTTTCCGATGCCATGGATACAGCACGTGCTGCGGAATTGGCATTGCGAGAGCTTCTCAGCTCTTGGAGGGCAGCCAAGTATGTGTATTAACCTTTTTCGTCGCTTAGTTCATGAAATGCTAACCTTGTGCCAGGGTGCAACTCGACAACAACTCGATGCCATTCGACTTCGACCCTCTATCTCTCGATTTCCCTGCATTGACTCTCCAATGCCTACAACCACCACCAACACTCTTCTCATCAACGCAACATCCTACGTCAACATCATGGTCCGTCCAATCGCCAGGACAGCGCGAATTCGAGGCTCTGCAGACTTGGTTCACAGGGCAGTTCAAGTCTTGGAAAGTGACTTGCGCGGCTGCCACCACTGCCGTAATGGATGAATTCAAGTATCCTCCCACAGCAAACAGTTTCCGAAACCCTCGAGAGTCCGTCCGGAAGGCTGAGAAGGCAGCAGAGCAACTGGAGGCACAGGTGGATGAACATCTTCAGTCGGCATACGCGGTGTGGGGAACTCTCCCAATTCAGCGACAGCAAGAGCTTTGGATTTTAGAGTTAGCTCGAGGCGTAGGAAGAAAGCACAAGGAGGCTGAGAAGATGAAGGAGCAGCAGCACAGACTCAAGCAAGAGAATGCCAATCTCAAGTCTCAGATTGAACAACTCAACAAGCTTCAACAACCGAAGGAGTTCAGGCTCGCGCCGCCCGTCACAATCCCAATGGAACGAGAACTTCTTGCTCTTTCTTACGAACAGGCCGTGAAGGGTGGGAGGGCTGTTGGCTTCTCTCTTGAGGATAGTCAGGTTGATCTTTCAACCCTTGTTTCCAGGTCCATCGAGCGATGGAAGAGTGTCATTGCTTCGTCGAGAGCCAATGCCAACGGAATGAGTGCTCAAAGATCCCTAGACCAATCCAGCCAAGCTTCCAGTAATACCGCTGTCAACGGCACTCAATCTACGCCACAAATTCAGACGCCATGCCAGCCACAATTCCAAGCACAACAGCAGCAGCAATTACAACAACCACAACGGCCTCAACTTTCTAAGCGTCCTTCAACAACCAGTGTCAATGGTGCAGTCAGCGAACATGCCACTGCCTCAACCACTACGACCGACCCATCCTCTGCTGCTGAGAACAGCGATCAAGATGCTGATGCAGAAATGGAGGACGACGATAGCTTCGCCATGGTTAACCCTTCTCCGATTAAACCACAACAACCTATTCAGCAACAAACATCCCTCGAAGTGCCGCGTACACGGCCTGTGCAGCAACAACAACAGCAGCAGCGTAATGCACAGTTTATGATGCCCAACGGTGCAGGAAGTCCTGTCAACCGGGCCGCAATCAATCTGAGTCGCTCCATGCCTAACATGAATATGGCTTTGCAAAATGGAGGTATGCATGGAGGAGATATAGCCATGGCAATGCAAGGAGTTCGTGGGGATGCCATGTATCTGGAATAGTACTGTCATTTTAATCAATACCTGATATATATAGGTAGGCTATCACCAAAAGCGATCCGTAATGATGAAAGACTTTGAGCGAGCTAAATCTACTTTTGCCCGCAATGCAACAATATGCCCAATTGACAATATATCTACTTTCCTTAAGGCCTTTTGCTGCAGTTAGATGTCTACAAATTGATGCGGATGTGGCTAAGCACGTAAATGCCTAACTGACTGAAAATTTACCCCGCGATTGTGGCGCCCACGATTTCTTCTGCCCCTCCTGCCCTGACTGTTCCACTGACTCACATCACAGCTTGACTCATTTTGCCGGCAGAAGAGATTTAAATCAGGTATCGACGCCCGATCTGGAGATCCTGCCATATCAATTTCACAACCGCGAAAACGATACGCAATTATGGCTGACGCTGCTGCCCCCCCGACCGAGCAGGTTGCCAACCTGCACCTCGATGAGGTAACTGGTGAGAAGATCTCCAAGACCGAGTTGAAGAAGCGCCAGAAGGCCCGCCAGAAGGAGGAGGAAAAGAAGAAGAAGGCCGCCGAGCGTGGTCCCGCTCCCGCTCCCAGGAAGGTCGCCGGTGGTGCTGAGGCGTCTGAGAAGGACCTCACCCCCAACCAGTACTTCGAGATCCGATCCAGGAACATCAACAAGCTCCGCGAGACCAAGAGCCCCAACCCCTACCCCCACAAGTTCAATGTTACATACGACCTACGAAAGTTCGTCGAGGAGTTTGGCCACCTCAAGTCTGGCGAACACGCCAAGGACAAGATCATTCAAATTGGTGCCCGTGTCCACGGAAAGCGAGCATCTGGCGCCAAGCTCCTCTTCTACGATGTCCGAACTGAGGGTGTCAAGGTCCAGATTATGTGCCAGGCTCAGGAGGTTCGTGGGGGAGCTCCTTCTTTCGAGGACCAGCACGAGCACCTTCGCCGAGGTGATATCATCGGAATTATCGGATACCCTGGCCGGTAGGTTGATAAACCATCAATTGAAGAAAGCTCAGAACTGACATCATACTAGAACTGCCCCCAAGACCAAGATCGAGAAGGGTGAGGAGGGTGAGCTGTCCATCTTCGCCACTGAAGTTGTTCTCCTGACTCCTTGCCTGCACGCCCTTCCCGATGACCACTACGGCTTCAAGGATCTCGAGCAGCGATACCGCAAGCGATACCTCGATCTCATCTGCAACGAGAAGGCCCGCAACGTCTTCATCACTCGATCCAAGATGATCACCTGGATCCGTAAGTACTTCGACGAGCGTGACTTCGTCGAGGTTGAGACTCCCATGATGAACCAGATTGCCGGTGGTGCCACTGCCAAGCCCTTCACCACTCACCACAACGAGTATGATATGCCTATGTTCATGCGTGTCGCCCCTGAGCTTTACCTCAAGATGCTTGTCGTCGGTGGTCTCAACCGCGTGTACGAGATTGGACGTCAGTTCCGAAACGAGGGTGCTGATCTTACTCACAACCCCGAATTCACCACCATTGAATTCTACGAGGCCTACGCCGATGTCAACGACCTGATGAAGACCACCGAGGACATGATCTCCGGTCTTGTCAAGTACCTCACCGGTGGCTACAAGACTACTTTCCACACTCAGAGTGGCGAGAAGTACGAGGTCAACTGGGAGGCGCCTTGGCCCCGATATGAGATGATTCCCACTCTTGAAGAGGCCACTGGCGAGAAGTTCCCTTCTGGCGACCAGCTCCACACTCAAGAGACCAACGAGTTCCTCAAGAATGTCCTTAAGAAGATGAACCTGGAGTGCACACCTCCTTTGACCAACGCCCGCATGATTGACAAGCTGGTTGGCGAGTTCATCGAGGAGAAGTGTGTCAACCCCTCTTTCATCACTGGCCACCCTCAGGTCATGAGCCCTCTCGCCAAGTACCACCGTGAGATCCCCGGTCTGTGCGAGCGATTCGAGGCTTTCGTGTGCAAGAAGGAGATTGCCAACGCTTACACCGAGTTGAACGATCCCTTCGACCAGCGTCTGCGTTTCGAGGAGCAGGCCCGCCAGAAGGATCAGGGTGACGACGAGGCTCAGCTCGTCGACGAGAACTTCTGTACCTCGCTCGAGTACGGTCTGCCTCCTACCGGTGGTTGGGGTATGGGTATTGACCGAATGGTCATGTTCCTGACTGACAACTACACCATCCGTGAGGTCCTTACTTTCCCCTTCATGAAGGACGACAAGCTGGAGCAGAAGAAGCAACTGGCCGCCGAGGTGGCTGGTATTGAGCCCATGCCTGAGGAAGGTATTGGTAAGTTTGGGCGTTTTCACTGATTTTGATACGATAACTAACCTTACGATAGCTCACAAGTAAAACTGAAATAGTATATGTAAGGGTTTTGTGATGAGGTTGATAGTATGATTTTAACGTTGAGACAATGATACCAGGACAGACAAAGATTTCATCCTGGAAATAGAAATAAATAAAAATGAAATGCCTTTGGCTTGTTAAGAATTACATCTTGAAATTGATGCCTGTGCTTCGCTTGTGGGGTAACTTGTCCAAATCTTCGGTTGTAAAGTCTCAACGATTAAGAGGCACCTTGTATAGCAATTTCTTCCCTTTCAAGAGAGTGGTTTATTTGGTTCAAAGGTTGGGGATTTGTGTTAAATGCTATGTATGGTGTTATAACAAACGCCGAGGCAGCTCGAACCAGCTGCCCTTTTCGCAATTCTATTGATGCTATTGGTATGGTACCATATTGTACAATGATAATTTACATATTCTTTTTCCATGTCTTATAACTTCATCAAATCATCTATTTAGCAGCAGCCGCCGCCTTCAATCGCTTCTCAAGAAGACGAAGGGTAGGCTTGGGGATATGCAGCCTGTGTGCCAACATGATGGCCATGGTCAAGACACCCAGAGCACCAGCCTGGTGAGCTGCGGCGAGGGAGATAGGAACCATGTAGATGAGAGTGCTGATACCGAGAGCAACCTGGAGCGAAACCATGTGGAAAAGGCCGTTGGCGCCTTTCTTGATGTTGGTAGGGAGGATGGCCTTGACACGTCTGGTGCGAGCATAAATGAATAGAGATAGAATGGAGGTGAAAGTAGTCACAGCAAGGATTCGGTGGTTCATCTGGACAGTACTGGGATTCTCAAGCATGTTGCGCCACCAGAGATCAGAATGGTCCTCCTTTCGCGAGTAGAACTTGTCAAAGAGCTCCTGCTTGGGAGGAAAGATACCGAGGCCCATCTTGGGGAATTCGTTGTAAATCAGTCCAGCGTCGAGACCAGCAACGAGTCCACCAGACATGGCGGTGGTGAAGGTCAGTGCGGCAAGGGCAAAGACGACACGGCGCATTGTGCGAAGACCAGGCTGGCTCAATTCACCAATCTGCTTCATGGCTGCCTCGGGGTTCATGAGCCAGCGGCGAGTTCGCAGAACGGTAAGACCAGAGACGAGCATCCAGGAGTAGCAGACGAAGGCGGTGGCAAGATGGGTAGTGAGACGGTACTGGGAGACACGAGGGTGAGAGCCAGGAGCGAACAGATCATCCTTGAGACCAGACTTGACCATCCACCAGCCGATGATACCTTGGAAACCAATCAAAGCGGAAATTCCAGCAAGGTTCAAAGCCATCTTGGGAGTAACTTTGCGACGAGCAACGAGGTAGGCGGTAGGAATGACAAAGGTCAGGCCAATGAAGCGACCCCAGACACGGTGAAACCATTCCATAAAGTAGATCTTCTTAAACTCTTCGAGGTCCATGTGGGGGTTGAGAAGCTTAAACTCGGGCGAAGCGCGGTACTTTTCGAATTCGGACTCCCAGTCCTCCTTGGACATGGGGGGAAGTGAACCGGTGACAGGTCTCCATTCAGTGATACTCAGGCTACCTTCATGTTAGCTGATTCTCTCAATTGTTGTAAGAGATCGTATATAGCGTACCCAGACTCGGTCAATCGTGTCAGACCACCAAAAACGACAATACCAAATACACTAACAGCGCTGCCAATGAGCCAGAGGCCGACGCCCTTGGGGTTCGACTCAGGCCATGCCTTCTTGGCAGCTTGAGAGACAGAGGGAGATGCGCGAGCGGAAGCCTGCTCAGCAATGGATCCAATTGGCTTGCTCACGGCAATATCTGCGTAAGATCGTGACCGGACGGCGTTGAGGACTCGAGAGGGCATGCTCCGGGGAGCAGTTCGAAGACATTGGTTGCATACGAAGAACTTTGAAGGCCCCGATGCTGTAATCGAGGCCTGGAAGAGTAACCTCCGGAACCCGGGGGCGAAGGAGGACGCCATGATTGAAACCAATGTTCTGGATATGAACACAGGAGAGAGCAATTGGTGAATGACGGAAAAGCAGTGGCTCAGTTACAGATCATACGACACAAGAACAATAAAACCGCCATCTGATCCGATGTGACTCGGTATTCGGTACTGGTCAAGGTCCGTTTCAGTGGGAAAGGACCCCACAGCAATCAGTAATTTACAACGATCATGATAGGCTTATCTCACAAGCCATTTCTACTGTCCACTCCATTACCCGCATATCAAATCCGTTCCATTGGGTGCCCCGCCAAGGGTCATCTCACCGCCAAACTTTTTTACACGGCAGAAAAGTTGGAAAAAAGTGTTACATGGGAAAGCTGTAACGACGCCAGTCAACCATCTCACGTCGCAACCCGGTCCTGCGAACCACCACAATTCTCGGCATTTGGACACTAAAGCTCGAGAAATACAATGGGTGGACGACAGGCTCACGGAAGGTCCCTTGTGGCGGCTCCCAAAGCCAAAGCTGCCAACAAAAAGTCAAAAGCGAGATCACAAAAGAATGCGCTCGACGCATTCGGTATTGCACAGGAAAACTTTGCGCCCAAACAAAAGCGAACGCCTCGAGCAAGAGGGCTGGATGCCGAAATAGAGCGAAAGCATGGACGAGAAGACGAGGAGGATGATGAAGACGAGGAGGACGAGGAGGAACCCCAAAGGAAGAAGGCCAAGAGACCCAGCAGAGCTGCCGATGACGACGCCGACTATGGAAGCGACAGTGAGGGAAACGAGTGGCAATTAGGAGGAATGCAAGAAGACGACGAGGATTCCGAGATTGAAAGTGACGATGCGCTTGGCGACAGTGATGAGGGCAAGTTCGATGGCTACACGTTCCGTGGAAGCAAGTCAACAAAGCAAGAGGTAGGTTTATTTCATGGAAATCACCTAGGTTAAAGTCTAACAAACGGGAAGGACGACGATTCAGAGGACGATTCCCAAGACGATGAGGGCGAGACCCTCGGCGCCGACGCCATCGACTTAGCAACCGCTCTTGATCAATTCGAAGAGTCAGACGACGAGCCCCAGCAGAAGGATCAATCCGGGTCTTCAGAGTCAGACGATGATGCATCCGACGAGTCAGAAGAAGGCGATGAGGACGATGGCGACTCTGACGATTCTGATGCCGAAGATGCCGACCCAGACAAGATGCAAGGTCTGATCAAGCAATTTGGAGGCCAAAAGGATGATGAAGACGAGAAGCCAAAGGCAAAGGCAAAGATCAGCCTGAGCGATCTTGGACTGACCGGTATCAACGACGCCAACATTAAGAAGTCCATGAAGCTTATGAGCAAGGAAGAGAAGGAGAAGCGCCCCGGTGTTTCCAAGAAGTTGAATGTGCCTTTGGCAAGGAGACAACAGGACCAACTCGACCGAAGCGCAGCTTACGAAAAGACCAACGAGACTCTGGAACGATGGAACGACACAGTCAAGCAGAACCGAAGAGCAGAGCATCTCGTGTTCCCTCTGCCCCAGAACTCTATGACTGCTGGTCTTGATACTACTGAGATCCAACCCCTAAACATCTCCAAGCCAAGCAACGAGCTCGAGTCCACCATCATGTCTATTATGGAGCAAAGTGGTCTGACTATGGACAAGCCCAAGAAGCCCAAGGAGAAGGAGTACGACGAAGAGGGCAACGAGCTCACCCGCAGGGAGGCTCTTGCTCGCAAGCGTATAGACCGTGAGGAGGCCGCACGGGAGGCTAAGCGAGCCAAGCGCATCAAGAAGATCAAGAGCAAGGCTTACCACCGAGTGCACCGAAGGCAGCGTGAGCGTGAGCGCGAGGGAGAGGAGGACGAGGATATTGATTCTGAAGAAGAGCGCGAGGCGCAAGATCGCCGGCGTGCTCTGGAGCGTGTTGGACAGCGACACAAGAACAGCAAATGGGCCAAGCTTGGTAACAAGACGAAGCGAGCTGTGTGGGATGACGAGTTCCGCACTGGTCTTACTGAGATGGCTCGCAAGGACGAGGAGCTCCGAAGGAGAAAGGAGGGTCGTGCTGGTGGCTCCGACGAATCGTCCGAGTCTGACAGTGACTCTGATGGTGGTGAGGCATCCTTGCGTCGCGATTTGGCGGCTCTTGAAGAAGAGGACAACGTGCCTCAAAAGGGCTTGATGGGCATGAAGTTTATGCAAAAGGCCGAGGCTGCTAAGAAGGAGGCGGACGCGGCTCTTGTCAAACAGATTCGACGAGAGCTCGATGGCGAGGAGTTTGATGGATCTGCCGATGAGCTAGAAGAGGTTGGTCGACGACAATACGGCGCCGCAGATGGTAAGCCATTTAAGCCGGCTCTCGAAACATCAACCCGGGTGTCCAAGAAGCGCAAGTCCGAGGACAGCGATGACGACGTCGTGATAACCACCAACAACGCTGACTACAACCCCGCTGTTCCCAACATCACATCCCTCTCCGAGCCTGCCCCCTCAACAACCACAGGCAAATGGTCTCGTGGTGAGTCGCGAAGTAAGAAGAACAAGAGCCAATCGACAAGAAATGTTGGTGATCTCGACCTCACATCTCACACCCTCGTTGCCGAGCGTCCAAGCAAGTCCAAGTCCAAGTCAAAACCCCAAACTGCCGATGAAGGTTCGGACGCTGAGTCCGATACTGACCTGCATCTCCCCATGGCGATTCGCGATCAAGAAATGCTTGACCGTGCCTTCGCCGGCGAGGATGTTGCAGGAGATTTTGAGGCCGAGAAGACAGCTATTGCTGACGATGAGGACGACAAGATCGTTGACAACACACTCCCTGGCTGGGGATCATGGGTTGGCGATGGCGTGAGCGCAAAGGAGAAGAAGCGACACCAGGGCCGTTTCTTAACAAAGGTCGATGGTATCAAGAAGAAGGACCGCAAGGATGCCAAGCTGGACAAGGTTATAATCAACGAGAAGCGCATCAAGAAGGTAAGATATCCAACCAACATCCTCGCTCCGCACTGGAAAAGACTATATACTAATATCTCCCAGAACGACCGCTACCTCGCATCCCAGCTTCCTCATCCCTTCGAGTCCCGCCAACAGTACGAGCGCTCCCTACGTCTACCAGTCGGACCAGAGTGGCAGACAAAGGAGACCTTCCAGGGCAGCACCAAGCCTCGCGTGCTCATGAAGCAAGGCATTATTGCACCCATGTCCAAGCCGACCATTTAGACATCTCGTTCGAATATACACCGGTACATATAATTGGCGTTAGAATCATCAAAAGCATGTTTTATCAATCTTTTCTTCAAGTTGACTTGGTGAAGGAATTGTGTGCATGGAACTGTTCCTTTTCGAGATGTGTGTTTTCAAACTAGATGATCCAGAGTGGCTTATTGTCTAATGATACAATGGATTCCAGTTCTACTGCCTTAGTCACATGCATCCTTGCCATCGAGACCTGAAGATCACCAGCTCTCTAATGGTGTGGGTTGCGTTCGTTCTTACTTGAGTGCCTCGTCTATGATGTCAACTGAACTGGCTGAGCCAGGCCATCCTCAACACATTGATCATCAAATATAATACCTTGAGTCAAGATGTAAAGCTTTGAAAGCGTTGATTTACTATTTAACCAACCTTTTCGTGCTTTCGCGATTCGTCCTCCGACCTTGCAGTCCAATCATATAAACAAGAAAACTCCAAAACAAAAAAAGCGTAGGTTTCCATGTTGGCTCAAGAAGACTAGACCTTATTCCTCTTCCTCATTTCTTTTGACACAATGAAAATGCGCGTATGCGACTAAGACTCTCCATTCCTCCCGATTCATTCCAAGGCGTGCTGAGCCTAAGACTTCCAGAATTGCAGCCCAGTCCAGTGGACTGTATCCCTTTAGTAATACAAATATGAAAAGTCAACTCGATTATTCGATTGCGGCTTTAACGTATCGTCGACGCCGCTAGTTTCAGCGGCTTGGCTGGATATCCAGTTCAAGGGACTCGGTAAATTAAGTCACAGTATTTAGAAAGGGTGTGTTTACAACACAATGCTCGATTAGTAAAAGATTGAGACACCCGAGTGAGGCCACAACACTTAGTTGCCAGGGTCCATAACATCAGTTGGTGTGGCGTAAAAGGCCAGGGCAATGATAATATAGAGACCCATAAGCATAGCACCCTCGAGATAGTTCGACTTGCCATCCTGGACCGTATAAGTCACAACAAGGACAGAAACGGCAAATGCCACAGTTTGGACTATGTGATTGTTAGCGAATGTGCGTACAATTGTTAACATTCTAAAGACTTACAGGTTTCAAAGTGAAGGGTCATCTCGGCTCCAATAATCCAGCCAACAATGACGAGGAAGGGGGTGACCAAAAGAGCAATCTGGATAGATGAACCGATGGCAACGCCCATAGCAAGATCCATCTTGTCACGGACGGCGACGACGACAGCTGTGACGTGCTCGGCAGCGTTTCCAACGATGGGAATCAAGATCAGACCAATAAATCCACGGCTGATTCCCGAAGTAGTGACAAGATCATCAATGCTGTCAACCAGATAGTCGGCGCAGACAGTGACCAAGACGGTAGTGACGACCAAAACAGCGATGGCGGCAACAGGGCCAATAGTGGGCTCCTCCGGCTCGCCATCCTCATCTTCCTGTGGGTTCTCGGCATCGAACAAGTTGCTGTGTGTACGGAGCTGGAAAACGAGATAAAGAACGTAAAGCAAAAGCAGAATGATGGCGGTACCACGGGATAAGGTGAGAATGCTCTGTGCCTTTTCCTTGGAGCCACTCTGGTCCAAAACAGCATATAACTACAAAAGTTAGTTGGGTTGTGAAACGGAATTCTTCAAACATACAGCAGCTGGAATGACAAGCGAGGCCGAAGACAGAGTCATAAGAGAGCAAGTTGTCTGGGCAGTGGCCGAGGAGAAGACCTGTTCTCTTCCGTTACCAGACTCGCCTCGATGAATGATGCCACCAAACAAGAAACACATTCCCATGACAAGGAGAAGGTTAGAAAGGATGCTACCAAGCATTGAGGCCTGGACAAGCTCAATTTCATTTCGCTGGAGAGCAACGATGCTGACAATCAGTTCGACGGCGTTTCCGAAAGTAGCGTTCAGCAGGCCACCCAGGGTGTCGCCGAGCTTCAGGGAGAACTCTTCTGTCGCAAACGAAAGGACAGCGGCGAGCGGGATGATGGCGAAAAAGTTAATGGTGAAGACGGCAGTGGAATTCCAACCCATCTTACCAGCGATGATGCCAAGAGGCACCATGACCAGAAGAAAGTTGACATAGTCTGTTGAGCAGTGTTAAATGGATATGCGCCTAAACATGGAGGGCGCGAACGTACTGCTGAGAAGAGTGACCTTGGCGATGTGCCACGAATAAGCCAGACTCCTGATAGCAATGTTCTGGTTGTGGATGCCAGGGGTATGCTTCGAATCGAAGAGGAAAGTCATAGTACTCGAGTCTCGGCTGAGAGTGGCATGGCCATTGCCGTTGCCATTGCGACGACTGGTGGTATCGTGAGCCGACGAGGCACCGCCATTGATGAGCGGGCTGGTCTCGTCGGCTGCTGTGTGGTTTGTGTGTTTGCTCGACATTGATCGTCTTATTTGAAGATTAAAGGAGGGAAGAGCTGTATGGTGAATCAAAACACCAGCATGGTCAGCGATTGGTCTTTTATTGATAATGAACAAACTGTGTTTAAACTTCAAAAGGCGGAGGGGAGCTCTGAACACTAAGCAGTCAAGCTCAATAAGGCGAGAACAAAGTTAGCTCAGGGAAGGTTGCATGGTAGGCTGACTGGGCCTGGCCTAGAACTCTTGGCCGCATCTCCATGGGGATTGCTTTGAGCTTGTTTTATTCTTGACAGGGCAAGGACCCTGCTGCGCCAATCTCAACTTGCAAAGATGTGAAGATGCCTAATGCTGGCGCGTGGACAAAGAGTCGCATGTGCAAAAAGCGCAGCGCTTGCTGAAGACGGGAGGAGGAGTATAACGACAGCTGGCAGGGTTCGAGGATATGGATGAGAAAGGGCAAATTGGCATACATTGAAGTGAACGGACTCAAGTGAAGAGCAGTGTCAAATCTTGTCGCGTCGTTAATACACTTAATCGATGACCAGGTGCGCTTGATATCTCGTATCAAGTAATAAACAGCGTTCCTGCGTCCCTTTGTGTCGAAGGAACAGGAACAATAATGGCAGGAGTAGGATTGAGGTTGAAAGAAGGACAAAATGACGATGGCTCAGGCATGGGGCGTAGATTAAGTTAGGTAGGATATACGGACACAATCGTGGTGGCGTCTTCAGTCGAGACCCCCGTGAAAGAAGCTAATCTCTTGCACTTTGTCTCGTTCTGGATGATGTGTGGCACTCTGTGCTCAATGCAGGGATAGTGACGGTGATGGAGATGGATGGGTCTGGCAAAGAAAGTAGTTGGACCGAACGAAAATGCAAATGACGATTTGCTTTCCACAATGCCAGGGATATTTACGTGATGAAAGTGTATGGATAGGTAGGCTTGTAGGTATGATGCTTTGAAGGAGAATCAAAAGAAACGAATAAGAAAAGCCGAAAGGCCGGCAGGTATTCACTCACAAACCATGGCTGGACGTGTTTCTGGCTAAATCAGATCTAACAAGGGCAGGTGTTCAATGGTGTCTGTGCCGGTAACTTGTCTTTGTCTGTGTTCTCCTGTTGCAGCGGATTGACAATTGCCGACTAGATAGTCGGTAATCTGGAATGGAATAGGGAAAAGCGCGACAAGATAGATTGCGATGGGAGGCGGATGACGATCCAATCCAGCTGGAAAAGAGGCAGTGACAGTGAGTGACCCACGCACGCTCAATGGATCTAAAAGAGCGAGCGGACAAGAAAGAAGCAGACGGGCGTTGTTCTCAAGCTACACAGCCTCTGGGAATATTCCAAAAAGCGGTGGTGACGATGCTGATGATTGATTGATATTGACTAGTGATGGTGGTTGCGTTGTGTTGCAGAAACGAAAACCCGTTGCCCAGGAGGCCTCTTGCCTTGCCTTGGACCTTTCGAGTTGGTTGTACAGCCAGCAGGGAAAGACCGGGCAACCTTAAGCCGGTACCCACGGGTTTGACGTAGGACATGGGTGGACTCGTCAAGGATCGACGACCCGTCATCAGCCAATCTCATTTGTCCGCTGACACACCCAGACACCCAAGCTCCAGCTCTCCACTCTTTCTTCGTCTTTTTTAGCTCTTAGCCTGAGAGCTCGGAGCTCCTACCGGGTTGTCTTGTCACTGTTGTTCATTTATTCGACGCGTACCTCCCTGAGCTCCAGGTCCAATTGAGGGAAGCGCCGATTGCACTTTCCCAGGAGAAACAGGACGGCTTTCGGTTTAGTTTAGCTGGTGGCTGAGCAAAAAGCTTAAAACTTTACTCACTGTACCAGCGCTAGGTTTCCAAAGGAATTCATTTTCATTTTCATTGATATTGATATTGCTCTGAGATAGAATTGGTAGTATTAACTTCCAATTGACAGCGGTCATTTCAAATACGAATCAATATCTGGCCGGTTTCGTGATTGGCCTTTTCTCGTGTTCTCTTGGCGCCGCAATAACCCCTTCTACCCCTTGTTTGTGGGCAGACATCCAAGGCTAGTCTCAGCTTGAGTTGTATTAAACGTCATGACGGAGCAAGAGAGTATCAGCTTACTAAATGAACTCCGCTATTCCTCTCTATCCAGTAGTTTTTTCCTTCCGTTACGCCTTGCGCAATTGTCGGATCTTATCCTATCAAATGCGCAGTATACGTACGTATTTAGTCTCGTCCGACGTTGCCGACCTGCTGGGATCAACGCTGTGGCTGCATTTGTAACGGAACAGCGCATCGGGTTAAGATGCCGCCTTATAGGTCTATACTCGTGATACAAAGCAATGTCGTGCTGGTTCTCAGTTCTCACTCACCTACATCTCATACTTTGTTGCTTGTTATCTGAAACAGAGAGAGGGTAATTGTTCCAAACATACGAGAAACCTTCGATTTGTACATAGTTCGTGTTCGAAACATGCACAGACTCTGACTGCCCCATTGTATCCGCAGCAGTTTATCAGTTTGTCACTCTTCTCACCTCTTTGGATCAACGATCTGCTTCTTGGCACTCATCTCAATCCTCCTCCGTCTTGGCGCACATCTTTCAGGGTCGTCACAACTGCGCCCCAATCAAGCTCACTTGACGTGTCACCATTAGCACGTGCTCTGTCCTGCGGTTTGATTGATTCCGGATGTTTCACCAAGGTTAAATCGAATACAACAAAATATTGAAAGTAACGAATGAAATAATGAATTGCCCTGTCTAGGGTCCAGTAAATGCCTGCCGACTATTGGTAGCATCGGCCAGGTCAGGAATCTCCAACTCTCTGTCTTCTCCATATCTCTCTATACGCCTGAAACATCCCTGCTTCTTTCTCTCTAAATGTACAAAGAAATCTTGTCGTCGAGGTATCGCTTGTCTATGTTTAACTGTTATACAAGGTGCTCTTACTCATCCTAGCACCGGCGTTAATTTGCCATCTGCATTAGATGCTGCCCAATGCTGTCACAACTGTCAGTTACCGGTCTTGTACAGTTTATCCATAAAGTAAAACTCACCGGCGGCATATGCCATATACCACGTCCTTGATGCTCCACCATCAATCCAGATAGGATCAAATTTGGATTGTGTAAAGAAGGACCATGCGGCCTTGGGCTGGATGGTTGCGTAGTTGCCGTAGATGATACCCTTCCATAGGTTGTTAAACTTGTCGACACGTCCCTTGTTAAAGTAAGTGTCCCACTCCTGTTGGACGAAAGTTCCTGTTCGAGCAAGGTTGGAGAATGGGAGAATGGGAATCATGTGAATGCCCTGTACCGCCTCGATATCTCCACTGAACCAAGTCGTGTGATGGACCTTGTTCTCAAACAAGATTCCTGCCACCTTGTTGCCGATGAAGTTCTTAGGTTGAACGGTATTAGTCGTGGTGTAGTAGTAGTAGGCTTGCATAGCTCGTGACATGACTGCGAGCTGGAGGTTGGCTCTGTACTTGTGGTCAGTTTTCTTCCTCGAATTGTTTTGCTTAACCAAACTCACCTCGCAACCATGTTAGTGTCCTTAATCACAGTGCCCCACATCTTCATAGCATAAACAGACATCATGTCTTCGGAACTTGACTCTTGGTCCTTGCCATCCCACATGGGGGTCAGGCCATGAGCCCAGCTATGTCCATGATACCAATCAAAGCTTCGCCACTGGGGGAAGTACTTATCGCTGCTGCTAGGGTTTGCATAGTCACGAACGAGGGTGTTGACGTATGCCTTATTGGCAGCAAGCCACTTGCTATCCATCGATCCGATATAGGCAGCCGTGAGAACATGGTACCCGAAGTGGAAGTGGTGATCGTTGTAGTAGGTGTTGCCAAAGTCGGATCCAGCTGATCCAGACACGTAGGATGCAGTGGATACAATTCCGCCCCAAACAGCTAATCGATCCAGTTAGCCAAGGTAGGAGACAGTTTCAACAGGAGTTAACTCACATTCATAAACAAGCGGGAATTTTTGCTTGTTTGAACCGAATCGGGCAAATGCAGTCTTGAGCTTTTCCAAACCAGCTTGTGCTAACGCCGTATCGCCCAACATGTTGTTGATAACATAAACGACAGATCCAAACTTTGCTAGGGCCTGCACTGTGTTAGATCATAAACATTGATAATCACGAGAGAGGTATTACCTTGCCGGAGAAGTACATCGAGTCAGTGTTGGACTGGGCATCCATATCTTGGGAAACCTCGGACTTAGCGATAGGTGCAATGATCTTTTTGGCATTGGCAGAAAGACCGCGACTGCCCTTAGCTGGATCCCATGGAGCAAATCCCATGTTAACGGGTAGCGATGGCTCGATCATGGTCCACGAGTTACCTCCGACGGCCTTGGCCACACCTTTGGTAAGCGTTTGCATACTGTATGTCCTCATCTCCTTCGTGGTTGCAGCATCGAACGAGCTGACGTGATGAGGAAGAGCAAAGATCCAGAGCTTTCCAGTCGCGTGGCCAGCTTTGGTCCAAGTGAACTTGTAAGTGCCTTGGGTACCCACGTTGTTACCGCTAATTGTCATGCCAGTTGCATAAACACCACAACCGTTGTCAAGGACCTGTTCGGACTGGCCGACGATGGGGTCCTTGGCAATCTGTATATGGCCGTAGAAGGGCTTCGCTGAAACAGCCAGACCGTTGTTGGTAACCTTGAGGGTAAGAGGGTCACCCTTGGTCTTGTAGGCATAAAGGCGCCATGTAGTTCCATCCTCGAGGACGAAGTTAAACTTGCGCACGTCGGTCTTGGGGTCCTTTGTCACCTGAGTCATACTTCGGAAGTAAACACCGGACTGGATCCAGGGCGTGCCGCCGCTGAAATAGGCAGTTGTGAAAACGCTGCCTTGGTAAAGAGGGAAAGTAATTGTAGCGGCTGATTTGCTGTCCTTTCGAAGGTATGCCTTGGCAAAATGAGGGCTGATGGAGTCCATGGTCAGAACAGTGTTCTTACCGAGTTCCTTAGCTGAGATAACCATGGGCTGGATGCTAACCGGGTTGGTGTAGAATTCAACGGCGCCATTAGCTCCAACTGGACCGTATGCACGTTTATCTGCATCGATGTGCGAGATCGATATGCCCCAGCTTGCTGACGGGCCTGTGCCCTTGGCCCATGTGAGAGAGTAAGGATAGGTATAAACGGGAGTGTTCTGATCCCCGAGGTAGAAGTTGGAGTAGAATTTGTTGGTCCCAATAGGTGAGTTTTGTTTAACGGCATCCTTGGGGACTGGGTGAGTGTCCTTCCTTGCGAACATGGACAGAGGAGCGCTCGTGTCGATGGGACTCGCAAAGATATCAGCAGCAGCAGCCATCTTGGATAGGCCAGAAGGTTCTGCGTTCTTGGTAGTAGTTTTGACAGGCTTCAGAAGGCTTGTTGGGCTGGGAATCGAAGTGCTCAAGACGGCTGGCTTAGTGAAGAAAGGGTTGTAAAGATCCGTGACAATGAAACCCTCTGTGTGCGGCTCGACGTCTGAGAGAGATGGTAGAACCTGAGCGGTTGCAGTAGTGCCGACCTTGCTGGTGCTGACCTTGACGGTCTCGGTGACTGGAATAATGTCTTCCTTGGCGTAAGTTGTGGGATACTCAAAAGCAGATGTTTGGATATCTCCTATGACCTCGTCGTTCTGGGGCTTTGGGGAATCCTGGTCGGCTTGTGGCAGGGCTGAAACTTGTCCCTGAGTTAGCCAAAAGAGCCATAAAGGCAAAATGTTGCGAGATCTCATGATGGGCAAATATCAAGTGCGATATCTGCTTCGAACAAGTAGATCACGACCTTTGCAAGACTGAATAGGGCTGAATGAAGCTGGACATGGAATCAAAAGACAAGGGGGCTTCATGGCTCTTCTAATAGTCGGCCCAGGGCCTGCTCCTCGACTCCCTAGAAGCCATTGAGGACGGAAAACCACTAGTCGAGTGGCGCCGTGACTGATGAGACTAGTAGACACTTGCATCGGAGAATGAAATGAAGTGGACGTGTCTCGGGGGCACAGAATACAGAGCAACATAGATGAATGTGGCTTACCTAGAGGCTAGACCAAGGCTAGAATCGACAGCCAAAAGAAATGTTGCACTAGGGATGGGGCTCAGGCCACACAGAAGCTGGTAAAGATGCTGCAGGTCAGGATACGGAGTAGCAATTCAAGAAATTGGATTCTTTAGGATGGCGTTTTGATAAGATGCTGGTTTGGTTGATTGATAGGAATTTGGATTGTGTCGATTTGAGGTTGAGAGAATGGCTGGACATGGTTCCATTTTTATCTTTTATGTCAGGGTCAGATACTATCTAGGTAGAGGAGATGAAGTTTGACCATGTGCTCCAGAGGCCTTGGCTCTTTCCTCGAGTTTTTGGTTTTGGGTATGATTGAAGATGAGGAAAGAGCATCGTGAACAGACAAGACAGGGTCCCTCCCGCTCATTCCGAATCAAGTGCTAGCAGCGCATGTTCCTACGAGAAACAGAGAAACAGACCCTGGTGATGGATTCAATGAATGTGACTCGAAAATCTCAAAGGGGAAGTCCCTTGAATGCTCGTCTGTGGCGTCCGCGTGTGCCTGCAGTAGCAAGCGCCAAACTATTCCTTACCGGGCGCCGCTTCGAGTAAGCTAATATTAGCTTCAGGAACTATCGATTCGCGATCATTTAGCATCAAGCATCACAAAGGGGGTTTTCTCGCTTGAACTCTTGCCACATCTTATAACGACGAACTATCCTAACTAGGTACCTAGGTAGTCTAATACTGTACATTCTCTGCAAATTTGCTTATACCTTTTCAGCTTGTAGGTTTTTAATCGGCTTTGAGAGCTGTAAGTGGACGCCACGCGACTCCATCGTTATAATCCTTGGCTTGCGTTCCCGAATTTAACTCTCAGCCCTCAAACGTTCGTGGTTTGGATATTATCCGCCAGGTTTACTCCGTACCTGTAATCTCCACATAAAACAATCCTTCTGTCCCAAATATTGCTTCTTGACACAACCGACTATTGGTCCCACGATAGCGACGGCTGATGAATTTCAAGTCATTCCTTTGCTACGTTACTTCATTGTCTTTCATATTTCTATCCCAGCCTCTTCGAAGAGTTGACAATGATGATAATGACGATGCAACATACATGAAAGAGGCAGTTCGTTTTGACTGAGACAGTCACTTGACTCGGAACGCCATATGCCAGAAAGGCGCCGAGACAACACTTGATTCAAAGTAACATTTACCCAGACACCAGGATCCAGGTCACCAAAAAGAAAGGAAGAAGAAAAGAAAGCTTGTTAGAAACTGAGACAGAACCAGTCCAGTGACCTCTTCGCTCCGTGGGGTCGCATGGATTCCGGCAAGATGGATATCCTTTCTAGCACGCGATAACAGTCACGCTAATTGCGAAATCGCATTCCAGAACATAACATCCTCCTACTTGGCCATGCCAATCATTACTTGCCGATCATGATTGTACATAGTATTCCGCACAGTCTAAAACTCTAGTCTGGCTGTCTAGACCTTCAGCTACCCATCAGCGCCCGCTAAAACCTCGCAACTCCGGTTAATCAATCAGCAGTTGATACCAGGATCTTCAGCTCATAACCCCAGCGCATTGTATTTGCCTCTCCCGCCTTGTTCAAGAATCTGCCGAAGGTCCAGGCGTGTTTCTTTGCTTGGCTCCCGCTTGGCCCTCTCTTCACTCTGCTCCTCTGACCTTGATACTTGCTTGGCCGAGTGAGACCCGGTCGTGGCCTTCATCCGTTTTCGTCTTCTTTCTGCTGCCTCCTCGCTTCGCTCAGCTTCATGGCGACATCTGCGAATTTCGCTTTTTCGCAGGACCCACGGTTTGGCGAGAACCTCGGACTGGAATCTGACCCTCTTTTCCCAGAGCGCAACCTCTTGCTGAGTGCTCCGTACAACAAGCATCTTTTCGATAGTGAGCTGTCGCTCATCTCTAAAGCTGGAAATGCCCCCCTTTATGTCGGCAACACACCCGACACCAATGGTCGGAAAGGGATCAGTAGATAGTGGCGGATTTGCGTCCGCTTTCTTCGGAGCAGCATCTCCTGTTGCAGTCGCGTTGCCAACTCCCCCCGGTAACATAGGTATCTTCACAGTGCACTCAATGCATGCGCCGCTGCTGTCGTCTATGGTATATACGCGTCTACCCGTGAACTCGTCAATGGCGACGACTAAGCCGACTATGCGCACCCATTTGATAGGTAAATTTCCATAAAAGTAGAAGTTTTCGCCTTGAAGCCGTTAGTCATCACTATTTGATAAGACATGATACTGTCGTTCACCTTCAAAGCCTATGTGCTGATCAAGGCCGTGGACATCGGTCACACGGAAAGGACACCATTGATTCACAGTGGGTGCAAGGTGAAAACAGTATCGAGGATAGATTTGGGGTTTGTCTGGTTCGCTCATGGCATCATGATAGCAGTGTATTCTCAGGTGACGACTATATCATTCACTAGCATCGTCGTGACGTGATTTCTGTATGTAATAAATTGGGGTATAGCGCGTTGTATAAGAAAATAAGTTGATTGAGTTGTCTGATGATGCTCAGATATTCACGGTAGCTCAGACATGCCCCACCATCTGTGTTTAGGGTAGGAAGGAGTCGATCACGATATCAAATACAAGCAAAGCAATGCGAAAAGCTATCATGTGCTGGTCATTTCTATTACCCTTTCTTCCGGGTAAGGCAATTGCCTTCTGTTTAGTACAGAAGCTTGGCACCTCCCGCCTCTTATTCCAACGTTTGGAATGCCCGGGCGCCGGGAAAGCTGTTGTAATCATTAACAATGGAGGAATCCTGGGGATAGGTAGTTAGGTAGTTATTTCAAGCTTGTAAATTATCTAATGATATCATCAACGTAGTAATGCGTAGAACCAACGCCCAAACACCCCAAGCCATCCTGTATCAAAATGCGCACCACGAGTCACCATGAAGAAACCCCCAGCCCTCATCGTTTTGACCTCTTGGAACCCTTCAGACGAGAAGCAGCTGCCTGGAAAGCCTCCTCAGATGGCTCATCCTCAACTGGTCGCTTCTTGCCCTTCTTTCCCTTACTCTCCTTGGCCCCATACTTCTCAGTCAAATGATCCAAGAAACTCTCAGACCTATCCTTCTGTCTCTTTTGGATCAGCGCCGCTAGGTCGTCCTCTGAGTTTCCCTTGCCCTTGCCCTTCTTCTTCCCTTTCTTGTCACCGAAAAGCTTATCGTGTACTCCAAGTTCCTTGGCATAGTCCTCAGCTTCCGTGGCTTCTTCTCGAGCCTTTTTCATGCGCCCTTCTCGTTTCTTCTTTGTCTCCTTAGTGTAAGCCGGGAAGTTGGACACCTTTTTGCTCTTGATAGCCTTATTGATGATATCGCGGAATCGCTCGTCGTCTTCCAGTACATCACTCAATATGACTCTCTCGTAAAGCGCATCCATGTCGCCCTCACAGTCTTCGTAAGCATCCAGCACATCTCCCTTCTCCTCATCGGATCCCTTGTATTTCTTGGCAAACTTCTCGATGGCATCGCCCGAAACGGATTCCTTGAATTGTTCCCGGTAGTAGTCACTCCAGTTGAATCCCTCAGAATCCACGATGGATTCGGATGTCGAGCCAGTCTCATCGTATCGTTTGCGCCGAGTGGGGTCCGAAAGGATGGCGTATGCGAATGCGATGGCCTGAAAAGTCTCATGTGCAGTGTCTTTCTGGTCCTGGGCCACCTTGTCTATAAATAAGATTAGGAGACTGATTCTATATTGAAAGGCAAGTTCAACAAACCTGGGTGATGCTTGAGGGCAGCCTTTCGGTATGCTTGCTTGATCTGATCGCTAGTGGCAGTTTTCTCCAGGTTGAGGACCTCGTAAGGGTTGATAATCGGAGGCTCGCTCTCCAAAGCGTCTTCGTGGCCTGACATGTTGGCTCTATTGTTGACTTTTGGTTGATGATGTATTGGTGGAAATGTGACCTAAGCTCAAGCTCGTTGCTGGTGCGGAAGACGCGTCGCAACGCGCTGATGGGATATTGTGGGGCGAATGTTTAAGTGCTTTCGGCCATCGGAACTTACACTCGCCGACTGGTGATGAAGGACCAGATAGCTCCTAAATCAGGATATCTTGATACAACACAAATTTTCAACATTCCGATATGACTACAATAGAGCCTGGAAATCACAAGGCTGCTATGCAGAGGGCTTTGGGCTTGGCCAACAACTCCCCTCCCAAGCCTACCAACTTTCGCGTGGGTGCCTTGATTGTGCGCCTAAGCGACAACACCATCATTGCTGAAGGATACACTTTGGAACTCCCTGGAAATACGCATGCCGAAGAGACATGTCTGATGAAACTTGCTGAACAATACGGTACCACAGAAGAGAGGCTCTCTGAAGTGTTCAATATCCCTCATGCTCTCTACACCACCGTTGAACCATGCTTTAAGCGGCTGAGCGGCAAGCTACCATGCGTCAAGAGGGTGTTGCGTCAAAAGTCATGGATCACCCAAGTCTATGTTGGTGTTCAGGAACCTGAGACTTTTGTGGGGGAGAACACGGGCCGGAAGACACTTGAGGATGCTGGTATCGAGATTCACCATGTGTCGGGCTTGGAGGAAGAGATCTTGAAAGTAGCGACTGCAGGACATGTCAAGGAATAAGGGTTGGTACAAAAGCTCAAGAGTCGTATTTGTGTATAAAAGATTGGATTGGCATGCCCCTCGATCAATGAGACAAATACCATTGATAGATTATGGAATCCATATGATGGATGGAAGCATCACCCATGCAAGCCTACATTATGAAATTACAATTGAGTGTACTATGGTAGAACTGCTATGTCTTCCGTGTAATTCTGCCAGCATGCGAATACATCAATAGCTTGAGACTCTAAAACGGCCATTGAGACCTCATTCTGCGCAGCAGTCTTGTTGACAAAAGTCACATATTCTATCCAACACTCTGTATTCGCGCGTCCATTGGATGCAGGGCGGCAAGAAACGACCGTGATATGTCCTACCAGCGTATATTCTGCATCGCGAGAAAGCGAAGCTCCTTGTTATCAAGTGGCCCGGCCCATTGTATTCCCATTCTATCTTGGCCGCGCAATCGACCTTGTCACAAGGGCAAATCCAGCAAATTTCCAAGCCGCGGCACATCGGAAGAATTTATAAAAGTATATATCTGTTGACAGCTTTATAGCTCAAAGAACACCAACTTTTGTTTAATTATACGTGGTGATAGGTGGTTTGAGAAGGAAGTTTCATGTTAAGGGAAGAACTTGAATAGGAGATATATATTCGGACTTTGGCACTGATTCGATAACAAGACCTATCACTACTTAAGTGTTTTGCCTGTCGCCTTTCGTGATGCTTTCTTGTCACTGCTGCTGCTCTCTTCTTTGGTGTCCTTCACCTCTGTACACGTAACCTGGCACTCCGAACAAAGCGACGATGGAACCATGAGAGTGTGCCACGTAAAGTGTTGGCAGCTGGGCTTGAGATAGCGATTGAGGACTTGCTCAGGTGGTCCGTTGATAATCCACCAGTCACAAATGTCCCATGCGATCGTGTCAATTTCGATCCTGCAGACATGACCTTGAGTTATAAGCCTGTGAGGAACGACACCTCTTTTTGGGCATTGTGCATTTCTGCAAGGGCAGATATAGAACCCTCTCTGGCCAGTGCACATGGTAATTTGGACTCCAGCGGGCTTATGTTCGTCTTTGTGAACCCCTGGGCAATAGCTGCTTGGTATGTTGCTTTCTGATTGCCTTGGTTTTTGTTGTATCGTGCCATATGATAGTGTTTCGGTGCAGCTGATAGGACTGATGTTTGATGGTCTATTTGCTTGAATATCCGCTCGTGTTTAACACCAAGGTTGTTCTTTTTCTGTCTTTTGGTTTCTGATGCATACAGAAACGACGACCAAAGACATCCAGTGTGATTGAGTCGAGATCAAGGTATCTCAACATGATGAACGAGAGTCTTTCAATATCCTTTTATTGAAAACATGCGGGTCGCCAAGCAGCACTTGAACCGCGTTGAGTGTACAGCATCGACATAGGGTTGATCAACACAGGATCTCTTGCAGATGATAGTACACGCCGCAAAGCCCTTAGGAACCAATCTTCCTAGGCAAAAGAGATTGAGAGCCTCATCTCGGTTCTGAGTTTCATGATATTGGACTAGGTTACACAGAGAAAGAGTTGATGGAAGCAACTGACTGAGCAGAGATCCAGACACTGGGCGAACATATCGCCAGTGGGGCGAATTGAAGGGGAAATGTTATCCCTTTGTGCGAGGCTACTCTGCATTTGCGACGGGCTGCGGCTGCGGCTCCTCACGCTCAAACGATTCATGTGTTGTCTGTATGTTTGGTTATCCGAACCCGCAGGGCTGGTCTCGCATATAAGAAATCAAGTGGACGGATGGCCGATTGCAGGTGTACCAAGATTCAGTCCGGATCAGACAAACATGAATCCTATCATAATGTTGTCGGATAGGCACGGGACTGTTGGTGGGATCTCGTCCAACAACAATTGTGACGGTACCTGGAAGCATTGAATTTCATGATGTACGTGGGGGTTGGCCCTTGTGATAGTGCGCTGCACTTAGCCGTGACGGCTGACTGCCCAGCCCGTCGTGTTCAGGATTCATTGCTAGACAATAGATATTTGAAACATGTACGTACTTTTGCAACGGTATGTTATTTGTTGACCAACAGTCAATGCTATCGTTGGTACTGTGACTGCTGACCCCGCAGGAAGAAGCAAGCATTCGTGTCACGAACGATGGACGGAAAGGAAAGCTAAGTCCACATGTTTGCATCTCGCCAGATCATAGGAAAGCTCCTATTGTGCCGCAGGAACTGTAGGAACATGCCTTGATCCAAGAGAGTTTCTCTGGGGCAACTCAGTAGATTCCTGGAGGTTATCTAGTTGATTAATCATTATCAGGAAGTGCCGTTGAGTACTACCCACCCACGCACCACCCAGGCAGGTATGGAGCAAAAAGATGTATCTACTACCTATTGTCACTTACCGCCTAGACTAGTCTAGAAATGGCCAGTTGGAGGCGTCATGCCAATTCAGTCTACCTACTTCTTAGGAAAGGTAAGGCATGATTGGGAGGCCGACCATGCTAAAGGTTACGCAACAAAGCCCACTCAGGCGTCAAAGAAGAAAAGGCAGTTCTACTACTGTTTCTTTCATTTGAAAAATTCTAATCAGAAACTTTTCCATTCCTAAACCACTTCCAATCGACCCCGCGTATCATCAACTCTGCAGTCTATTGACTGCCGAAGTTGATGTTAGTTTGATCTTCGCTTGGCTTTGCCCCACCACAAAGGAGCTTGACTAGCGGCCCGCGATAGTTAGCCTGATCCTAGGTCCCTTCCACCTCAACAGCGACACTTCTTTCACCACCACAAGCTGAGTCTTGCTCCTTTGTTGGAAGCAGCGACCGGATTCACCCCTGACCTCTGGTGATCAATCGTTTTATTTTTATTTTTACACAAGGCAGGAGCTTCTGACTCTGCGACAGCAAACAGGCGCTGTTTTTACTGTTTGCTTTGGCTGTGATTCACTGGACTTCCTTGACTGGTGGCTGCCAACAAGCATCTTCCCACAACCTCTTTCACATAAAGATATCTATCTTAGTACCTACTACCTATCCAACTCCTCCTCTCCAATTTCTTCGTCGTTAAATCTCTTTCTGCCCATCAACACACGAATATCAATTAGGAGCAAAAGCGACATTTATCAACAATCATTCTTGAAGTTTTGAAACACAACATCTTTACTTCTTTCGCTATCAAACACATCCTTACACATTTTCATCCTCTTTGACCCGTTCTCTGAGTACCCAGACATTATCTCATCATGGCAGACAGAGGCGACCGAGGTGGTCGTGGAGGCCGTGGAGGCCGTGGCGGGCGCGGCGGTGGCCATCAAGACGGCCGAGGAGGTGGACGTGGTGGCGGCTATCAAGATGGTCGAGGAGGTGGACGTGGTGGCGGCTATCAAGACGGCCGAGGAGGTGGACGTGGTGGCGGCTATCAAGATGGTCGAGGAGGCGGACGCGGTGGCGGAGATGGGAGAGGTCGAGGTGATGGTGGTTTCCGCGGCGGCAGAGGACGAGGTGAGGGAGGACGAGGTGACTTCCGTGGCGGCTTCCGTGGCGGCTTCAGTGGTCCTAGAGGTGGCCGTGGAGGTTCTGATCGCGGAAGAGGCGGATACAGGGGAGGCCGAGGTGGAGGGCAATTCTCCAACGAGCCGTCTTTCTTCACGTAAGTCACAGTCAAGCATGTTTATTGTTGCTTGCTTGCTCATGCTAACTCTTCCAGGATTGAATCTGGTGTTCCCCAGCCCGATGCTGCTATCACCAAGCTCGAGGATGAGGTGGTAAAAAACCAAAACAATTCTGTTGCCCAGCTTACATCAAAAATGTCCAAGTTGGGAGTAGAAGAAAAGGAGAATTTGGGCAAATTCCCTCCACGACCTGCATTTGGAAACAAAGGCCGTCCAGTCACTTTGTGGGCGAATTATTATCAGATCGACACCAATGTTCCCATGCTTTTCAAATACACAATTTCTGTCAAAGAGATCGTGGCTGAATCAGAAGAAAAGACCGAAGAGCCCGCCGTCACCCAGCCCAAGGGAAAAGGAAAAGGAAAAGGCAAGCCCGGAAAGCCTAAGAAGTCCGGTTCTGTCGAAGTCAAAGGACGCAAACTTTTCTTGGTCATCAAAGAGACTCTTAACGAGCTCACCAAGAAGGACAAGAGCCTTCTTCTTGCGACCGAGTTCAAGTCTCAGCTTATCTCCTTGCGCAAGCTTGACCTTGGGCTTGATAACTCAATCCAAGTGAACCTCCCGTCATCAGCAAACCCCAACAAGACCGAAGTCTTTGAAGTGACTATAAATGGCCCTACAGTAGCCCGAGTTGACGAGATGCTCAAGTACGTCAAATCGAATACCAGTGCTTCGAATGACGCCCCAGGCAAACTTGCCGATGACGGCGATGCAGCAAAAGCCCTGGCATTCCCAAAATTCCCTGATGTTGTTGATGCCCTGAACGTCATCTTTGGGTTTGGCCCGAGGTCGAACGAAGACATAAGTGCTGTCGGGAACTCCCGATTCTTCTCTTTCAAGAACGGTGGTATCTACAGGGATATGAGCATGCGAGGGAGGCCCTTACAAGCTGTCCGTGGGACCTTCCAGTCTGTCCGCCTAGGTACAGGCCGACTTCTTTTGAACACAAACATGACTGTTGGCATTTTCAAGATATCCGGCAACTGTGCCAAGATCTTCCAGGATCTCAGAGTCTTTGAAGCACAGAAAGGGGATTGGGATAAAGTCAAAAAGGCGAAGTTGATGAACAAATTTCTCCCAAAAACCCGCGTACTGGCAACGATGAAATTTGCTAATGAAAAGAAAATCCAACGAAGGAAAGCAATTTACAGTCTGGCCTATGCACCTGAGATTGAACGAGCCTGTCGTGGCAACGAGCATCCCCCCCGGTTCGCGCCGGAGTATGAATATCCTGGACCAGGCAACGTGAGATTCTACATGGTGTCTGATTCTAAAGAGACCGGTGAATATATCACTGTCAGAGAATTCTACAAACGGAGTACGTTCTTTTTCTTCCACCTTCAAACTAACCTAACATACTCTGCCTAGAATACAACGACAATACGCTCGGAGACTACCCTCTTCTTAATCTCGGCACTGCCGCAAACCCGAATTTTACCCCGGCCGAGTATGTCGAGATCATACCGGGACAGTCAGTCAAGGCGAAGTTGAATAGCCAAGAATCGACCGCGATGGTCGATTTTGCCTGTCGATCACCTTACGCCAATGCTCTGTCCATTACGAAAGATGCTCGGGAAACTTTGGGTCTTGACGACGAGAAATTGGTATGTATCATTGCGATACACTTACGAAAACAAAATTAACTGTCCCAGAATCAATTCGGTATTCAAGTTGGTAAACAGCTGCTTACTGTTCAGGGACGCGTCCTCAACGCTCCAGGTGTCTCTTACCATGAATCCAGAACCAAGCTCGTCCAGGTTAATCCAAAAGAGGGCAGCTGGAATCTGATTAACAAACAGGTGTTCAAGCCCGGCAAAAACATCCAGTTCTGGACCTATGTCAATGTCAAGCCACGTAGGCCCGGGCAGACTCCGACGAGCACTGTGCTTGATTTTGCCAAGGTTATGAGGGAGATGAATATTGCAATCAGCAGCAACCCTGTACAACCTATCTCAGAGTTCATCAGCCACGATGGGTTCCTTCAAGGACAGGCAGATGATTTCTTCAAATGGGCGAAGAAGAATCGCATAGAGTTTATACTTGTGATTCTTGGTACATCAGAGTCCGAAACATACGGCAAGATCAAGACATTGGGCGACTGCACCTATGGAATTCACACCTGCTGCGTCCAGGCTGACAAGTTCGGACTCGGCAAAAACCCCACGCAATTTTACGCCAATTGTGCTCTCAAATGGAACCTGAAGGCAGGTGGTGTAAACCACAAACTCCACAACGAGTTCGGCCTCATTAAAGAGGGCAAAACAATGTTGGTAGGGTACGACGTCACTCACCCAACCAACATGCCTTCAGGCCAGGGTGATGATGCCCCCAGTTTGGTCGGATTGGTGGCCACCATCGACCGAGATATGGGACAATGGCCAGCCTACTCTTGGGAACAGTCGTCCAAGCAGGAGATGTTGGACGAGACTTTGACTGAAGCATTCAAGTCAAGACTTGCAGTTTGGCAAATGCACAACCGACAGCAGCTGCCTGAGAACATCGTTATATTCCGTGATGGCGTGTCGGAGGGCCAGTTTGCCCAGGTTTTACAAAAAGAGCTGCCACGCATTCGCATCGCCTGCAATGCCAAGTACCCCAAAAACAAGCCACCAAGAATCTCTTTGATCGTTTCCGTCAAGCGACATCAGACTCGCTTTTATCCTACTTCTTCCGCGAGCATGACGTCAAAGAACAACATCGAAAATGGCACCATTGTCGATCGTGGTGTCACGCAGGCTCGATACTGGGACTACTTTCTTACTGCGCACTCCAGCATCAAAGGCACGGCTCGCCCTGCGCACTACACTGTGTTGCTGGACGAGGTCTTCCGAGCGAAGTACGGAGCCGAGGCAGCCAATGAATTGGAGAGATATACCCACGAGCTCTGCTACTTGTTTGGTCGAGCCACCAAGGCTGTGAGCATTTGCCCCCCGGCTTATTATGCAGACCTTGTGTGCACTCGAGCGAGATATTACAGGCCTGAGTTCTTCGAAATCAGTGACGTTGAAAGTGTTTCAACAGCTGGACCGGGCTTAAACGCCAGTGACCAAAAGCAGGTCCATGCGGACCTCGCCAACTCGATGTACTATATCTAAGTATGCCGTGTGGGGGATGAGTTCGCTCTTCTGGGCTGTCAGCAGAGGCGAGAATGAAGCTTTTTCTGGGAAATAGTTGGTTTATGTTTGAGTTATGCAGTAGTGGGATACCTTTGATTGTCTTTCGTTTGGCTTATATCGTTTTTTTCTCTCGCCCCCTTTGGCTTGGTACAGAAGAGATAGTATAGCGGAAACAGCTTGTAGTCTTGTATTTGGTACTTGAAGTCGCAAGGTTGTACATGGCAAATAGCAAAATAGATAGCCTAGGAAGCAGATGTTATGTCATTCAATGACCGAGATTGCCATATGCCAGCCGTCTATCAGCCTATAGTTTTGCTTTTGTGCCCTTGCCTGGTCGAGGTGCAGGCTTGCCTATGTACTTTTGGAACTCGTCTGAGACAGTCGTCTTGTCCTCCTTGGACTTGCTCGACCATTCCTCGTAGCTACGCTCATCTACCCACCACCGCTTGAGCTCTGCCTCGATCCAGTCAGCCGCAGCACTAGCACACATGCGAGGATCTTCCATAGGGACCAAGTGGCCGTTGTTCTCGCCGACAACCTTCTTGACCCGACCGTGTGCCTCACCCCCGCTACCCCCGACCCCAGTTCCCGTGACAGCCATTTTCTCGTCCTGAAGCTCTAGGGGAGAAACATTACTCTTGCCGCCAAAGATGTATAGAACGCTGGGTCGGACATTAGGAAGGCGGGCAACAGTGTTGGGCCCCTCGGGGCGGTAGACGGGATATGTTGACCAACGTCGGTTGAGGCTTGTATCGAGGTCGGGGGTATGTTCAGGGTGGATAATATCCTTGCCTTGAGGGTCGTATGCTGGCCAACTAGGACGGAGGAACGTGAAGATCTCCTGGTGCTTTGTCGTAGTTAAAGTCACACTCTCTTGGCCTGGTATATTCCTGATGCCAAAGTCTATCCAGCGCTGCAACACACGAGGATCCCATGTCTTATAGAAGGCGCTGCGACCAAAAGAGGATGCTGCTTCAGCGCGCGAGGGCCAGACTTCGCGGCGGACCATGCTTGCTGCCGCGGGGCCTGCGCTTGAGGCACCGGGTGTGGAAGCAAAGTGGGAGATGACAGGGTCGAGAAGGACGAGAGATGTGAATATGCGAGGGTGAAGTAGAGCAACGTTTGTGAGAGCATTTGCACCGAATGAGTGGCCTATTGCCATTATTGGTGGTGGTGGACGGAACGTGTTGATCATGTGAAGAATATCACGGGCATAGTCAAGCCAGCTCGCTGCAAGAACGTTAGCATGGGTAAGATTGGGCGAGGGGACAGTGAGTTTTACGATCATTGCCAAGCGCGTCTTGGTTAATGAGACCACTTTGGCCTTGCCATGCTGTATCAGCTATCCATATACTTCGAATACGGATGTTTCTACGCTTGGACTCATGGTAGAACTCTTCCCAAAGAGGTTCATATAATTCCTGAATGGGGTAGAACAGTCAGCGCGTGTATCTCATGAATGAGCACCATGTCGAGCCAATGTTACCTTTGGAAAGCCATTGGCGTGTCCGCCGATGATGGTTACATCGCCCTTTTGAGGGGATGCGTTGTCCTTGGGTGTGTATTGCTTGATGTGAAGAAATAGCTTCTCATCTTGAGAGTGTGATGTTGCACGAGCGTATTCGCGTATATGCGAAGCTTCAATTGTATGTTCTTGGATGGTGAAGGGAAACGAGGACATGCTGACGGCAGCACCTGAATGGTGCAGTGATATTATGTGTATTTGTATAGTAGATTAGCCAGTTATATTGAAGATTGTTTGAAGTAAGAGTGTGAGATGTGATATAATAATATTTGAAGGTTGTATCAAGTTGAACGGAACGAGGTTGAATACTAGGTACCTACATGAGAGAGACACGACCTCGGTAAGGTGGTCAAGTAGTGGAGCATAACGGGAGTTGTGGGGGTGGGGAGGAGTGCCTCGGTACCTGGGCCCGGGAAGTGGCTGCCGATCTCAATGTATCTCTCTCTTGCATAACACCGTGAATCCTTGGCCTACCTTAACTAGACCTCACCTCACCTCACCTCGCCTCGCCTTATCTAGGTACTAGGAGGGAGGTACTTGAGGCTCAACTCTAAGCTATCTAGTACCTAGGCGGAGACAAGGTCTTGGCGCCATCGTGTAATCCTCCAAATAGGCTTCTCTTCATATCCTCCAGGCGTGACGCGCGAGCCATGGCACCAAGATTGCTCCTATTCGCAGGCGCACCGCCATCTTCATCGTTAACCTCTGAATCATGCACAATAACTCAAATCGACGACTCCTTTTCCGAATTCCTAGGGCTAGCCTCTCAAAGACCATCTCACACGCCATTATCAAATCTCGCACCATGGCGTTCTCTCCCCCTGAATAGAAAACCTCTTCACACGGGGTTTAGTCAGACTCACGATGCCAGCATCAACTTCGCCAACCAATCCGAGTTTTTCACTACGGCTGATGTCTCGTTTAAAGAACAGTTGCAGTCCTTTGAAAGTGATGGCAACGGCGATGGCGAGACAACGTTGTCACAATTCTATGACCACTCTTTAGCTTTGCATAACCCGATACCTTCATCACAGCTTGACAGTTTCCAAGAAACGACGTTTGAGGAGACTTCTTTTGAGGGAACTTCCTTTATGACTACTCTTGCTGCAGAACGGACTGATGCGATGGAGTCTGTGCCATCGCATCTTTCTGACTTGGAGGAAATACCGCCTGCGCCGAAAATACTGGCTCTGCACCCTCAGACGGTCACGCTTAATATCGTTGCCGGAATAATATCTATTGCCCAGCCGCGAACGATCACCACGCGATGGGGCCGCACCCTGTCTCTTGTAGATATTCTACTCGGTGACGAAACAAAGACAGGATTCGCTGTCACATTTTGGCTCGAAAAAGCAAACGCTGCTGCTGCTGAGATTAGTGCTCTCCGGCGGCAAGACGTCGTTCTCATGCAGAATGTAGGCCTGCATGTGTTCCAAAATAAAGTGCACGGCCAGAGTTTGCGCAGAGGCATGACCAAGGTGAGCTTGTTATGGAGGCGGGACGGGTCTGGCCTTTACTCGACCAGGGATTTATCGAAACGCGGTCAGATGCATCCGCAGTTACGAAAGGCGAAGAAGGTAAAAGATTGGGTGCTTAGATTCGTGGGAGCTGCTGCTGGAGTCAAGACAAGGACTTCAAGGGAGCGACTTTCATGGGACAGGCCACCAGATGATACACAATGAGCAAAATGCAAGTACTACAGGACAACTTTTCATTAGGTACCTGACCATTCTATCATGACATTATTATTACCAGCGCTAGATGCAACCGAGAGAAGAGAGATGCCTGGGGTATCCATGCCAAAATCAATCCATACACAATATACAAGCTGTAGCTTAGACAGGCACAGCGGGTTCGGGCTTTCTGTCCTCGCCATTGGGCCCCTTCTTGACTGACTTCCATTGGAAGAACAAACAAGAGATCAGGGCACAAGCAGCGCAGGCAAGAGAAATGTAGAACGTGTCTCGGAGACCCTTCATGTATGCCTCCAAAACAGTGTCTAAAGCATCCAGACGGCCCATCTTTCTCAAAGTGTCCTCAATCTCGGAAGCTCCACTGTTGAGGAAAATCGTAGGATCAATACCGATGTTGTCGGCCTTGATTGTGTCAATAAGGCCATTCTGGAAGACGGTCTGGGAGACAGCAATGAAGATGGCACCACCAAAGGCTTGCGCAAACTGCACGCAAGCAGTACCAACGGGAACCCATTCCTGGGGAAGTACAGTCTGTACGATGAGAACACCTATTTGGAAACCAGCGCCAATACCGAGTCCGGCCAGAACCTGGTAACCGAACCATTCTTTGAGAGGGGAGTTGACATCAAGGGTGGTGAGCATACCACAGCCGACAGTGTAGAGGACCATGCAGGGGATAATGACATAGTTGTAGGTGCCAATGGCGGTGATGACGCCTCCCGAGACAATGGAGCAAAGGACGGTAGCGAGAAGAAGAGGAAGAATTTTGATTCCAGCTTGGACGGCACTAACACCCTGAATAGCCTGGAAGTAGAGGGCTGTAGGAGGGTTAGTTGAATTCAATGGCAGACAGATGTTGTTTTACTTACAGAGGTAGTAGATGAGAGGGAAGAATCCGGCACCGAAAAACATGGCAAAGGACATAGCAGCCAGGGTGTTTCGGTTCTTGAAGAGACGAGGGGGGAGAGTGCCCTGGTCGCCTTTCCAGAATTGGATGCCGATAAAGATGGCAATCATGGCGCCAAAACCACAGAAGAGGCCAATGATACGTGAGTTGCTCCAAGCATAATCGGCACCGCCCCATTGCAAGGCGAGAAGAAGACAGACGATGGCAGGGATGAAGATGGCGGCACCAGCGAGATCGAGCTTGCGGATACGGTCCATGAAAGTCATGTTGACGCTGTCGGATGTGTTTCGGTTGACGTGGACAAAGAAGAAAACGATGATCATGGCGATACCACCAATGGGAAGGTTGATGTAGAAACACCAACGCCAGGTAGCATGTTCGGTGAAAGCACCTCCAAGAAGAGGGCCGGCGACGGAAGCAATACCCCACATACCACCAATGAGACCAAAGGCAAGAGGTCGTTTCTCAAGAGGCACTGGAAAGGGTTAGCTAGATGCATAACAAGGCCATTGAAGTCGAACATACTGATAAGCGAGAGAATAACAATAGAGCCGGAGAAAAGACCAGCCGTTCCAATCTGAAGAGCCCGTCAGTAAAAAGCCATGGTGAATAAGGGGGTAATGGACGACATACTCCGGCGATAGCTCGTCCAACAATAAAGGCAACAGAAGAAGGCGCAACAGCCGAGATCAGGCTACCAATCTCAAAGATAAAGACAGCGCCAAGGTAGGCAATCTTGACATTGAAATACTTGTAGATAGTTCCGTACATGGGCTGCAAAGCCGTGGTGGTAAGAAGGTAGGACGAGCCATACCATCCAATGTCCTTGACACTCCTGAACTGAGATGTGATGGCACCAAGAGCGGGCGCGATGATGGTCTGGTCTAGCGCAACGAGGAAGATGGCGAGGCAGAGAGACGAGATGATAAGTGTGAGCTTTGCAGCGCCTGGATACTGAGGTTCTTGCTCGGCAGGGTTTCCATTGACGGAACCGGAGCGAGAGCCAGAGCCATCCTGGGGGTCTTTGTTGTCGGCAGTTGTGTCGATGATGTTGTTGGAGCCAACTTCAGTCTTTTCATCAGCTGAGAGACGAGTCTCGTGGGCCATGGCGTTTGTTGGCGCCGTAGCGGGTGTAGTAGTCGCCATTGGTGATGTAGCTCTCTGCTTGAAGAATTTGTTGCTATAGAACAGGAGGTAGACGACGAAGGGATATTCTAGATTACTTATGTATCCGTATCCTTGTAAGTAATAGCGTCAAAGTTGGTCTCAGTTCGGCCCTAGCAACCAAAGACGTGCGTTTGTTTCGGGAAGCAAAGGGAGAGTTTCTTTAATAGAGACGAATGTTTGCTTTTCTCGTTTGGGAGGAAAACGCAATTGCCCAACAGTAAATTGTATGAAGAGGCGAGAACGCGAATGGCGAGTGACGAGAATCAAGGGAAAGGTTTTGGAGACGGACGGATGAGCTCAAGATTTAAATAATACGTCAGTGACAATTTGTCTGTCACTGCCAGTGTCATTGGCTTCACTATGTTGTTTCACTGCATGTAATATTCTCCCTCCCTTCTCCCCTTTCCTCATCTGAGTTAGTCCGTATAGAATGGACAAATCTTAAAATCCGAAAAATGAATAAATAAAAATAAGAAATATCCGAGCATCAAGCCAAAACGTCATGGAGACACGGCAAGGTATTCGTCCGTATGCCGGATTGCAACCAGTAAGCATCTTGTCTCAAGCGGTTGAGAGCAGAAGTTGCCTAGATGCCCCC